>JAGFPH010010608.1:20555-39094 GCA_018207615.1 Philaenus spumarius | reverse complement strand
ATATCTAATTATATCTGAACCAAGAAGAAATGAACATGAGTCACATAATCAATTCAATTCCTTAAATATTTATATGACAGCAGAGATTTCAAATTTTAGAATTTATCAATAACATAATAACATAATTATAAATTTTATGTATAAAATTGTATCAGAAACAATTTAAGTACTATTATGTTCCTTTCAACTGAATTGTGTAAATAATTTGCCCATGTTTGAACGCCTACCCGACAGCGTATTACTCTGGACAGCTACGTGAAAGCACTGTTACTACTAACCTCTCATGCCCTACTCAAATATTATTATAAGGTCTGAAATAATACTTTACTCACGTTCTTACTAGTCAATAATATAATGATCACTAGTTACCCTTTTTCATTCTAACTATTTTGTGTAAAATTTTGTATCAGAAACTTTATCATATTCATTTTAAATTAAATTGTGTAAATAACTTTGCCCATGTTTAAACTCCTACACGTCAGTGTATTACTCTGGGCAGCTTCGTGAGAGCACTATCATTACTAATCTCTCATGCACTATTCCGATATTATTATTAGGTCTGAAATACTGTAATACTTTACTCGCGTTAATGACTTGGAAGTTACAAATTCAACTTGAGAAAATTCCCCTAGAGTGTGCCAACTTACAGTACTCGCACGGTTTAATCATTTAAAGTGATGACGTGTATTCCAACTTACCTTTGCAGGTAGCAAATACACAATGCATATATGTATTAATGCATACTAGTAGACCCGGCAATGCTTCGCTATTGCTTGATTTACCTAACCTAAAATTATACTCAGTTTTTGATCCAAATCAGTTGTTGATCAAAATCAGCTGTTTTAAGCTTTTCATACGAACAGCTGTTTTTTGTGCCCCTGATAAAATCAAAAGAAATCTTTCTTCTTCTTCCTTAAGATTGACCTTCCATAAGATTAACATTGAAACTTTGAGGGTTTCAAGTATCCCTGAGGACCGATGTAAATTGTAATGGGATTCTGCTCATCTACAGGACACTACCTTTCAAACGGTATGCGCGAATTTCTCCTACGATGCACACAAGCTGAGAAAAAGGACGACAAGTTTTGTGCTTGCCTATTAATATATAGATATACACTTTCAAATTAAAATTGTTTTTCATCGAATTGGCAGGTCTATCGTACCAGGAAAAAACAAAACCGATTTGTTTATAATCAAAACATACATGTATAAACGGATTTGTTTGTTCGACTAAATCAAGAACTAATTGGGATAAAAATACGAAAATTTGAAGGTATAATCTTATAGGATCATTGGCGCACAGTAAAACAGGGTTTTCCAAAGTTTTAATTGTATAGCTTAAAATTGGTAAAAATGCCGGTTACACTAGCCTTATAACAGATAAAACAGCTGATTCAGACCTATGACTTAGCAGTAAGGGTTTGTTGAGTGCATTTACATTCATTACCATAGCAACCAATTTAGCAAATGTAGAATCAGTTAATTATTTTTAACAACCAACAGATTTTTTAGATTAGTCTGACAAAATAAAATGAAACACAAACAAAATGTCAACGAAAAGACTAACTGTATTACAATACAAACATCTGTTGTTACATATTGTAAATAAAATAACTGAGTTGGATCAAAATCTTTATCCAATATTAGGAGAGACCTATGATACTAGATCAAAACATGTTCCTTCAAAGTATTTACGGGTATTCAAATAGCAATTAGCTCAAATTAATTAGGTAGTAACTGTTCTTTACAACCAACAGTTTTTTTAGGTTGGATAAAAGAAAGCACAAACAAAAATCAACGTATAATATTTTTCCTTGATTTTTGTTTGTGTTTGCTTATATTTTGTTATCCTAACCTATAAAAGATGTTGGTATATTTTAGTTGAGAATTATAATAAACGGATTCCAAATTTGCCTTGTTGGTTGCTATGGTAATGAATGTAAATGAATCCAACAAACAAGTGATGCTAGGCTTTTGATCCGGATCAGCTGTTTTATCTATTATATGGTTGGAATTGAACCCTGCATTTTCACTTTTAAATCAAAATGTACTCTTTAAAGTTTAACAAAAAGTAGTTTTTTCTCTACGTTAATTCTACGTCGGTCAGTCAGGACAAAGCCGTTTATATAATATATACATAAATTGTCTGAGTGGATTAAACACTTGAAATCGACAAAGAACTTATTTAAATAAGAATTTAACCCTTTCAGGACTCACGGTACTTTTAAGTACCACTACTTGTTGAGACCTATTTCTACATAAATAACTGATATATAACCCATTAGAGGACTGAAGGTACTTCAGAGTACTATTACCATCCTCTAAAATATAAATTTCTGCTAGTATTTTCAATTTTTGCTAACAGATTGTAGCACTGACTGGTACTGTGTCCATGGTAACCGACTGATTTATAAACCCAATTTTTATCATTTTTTTATAATGTGATACAATTAAATTTTCGTCATACTTCTTACAAAATTGAATTCTTTATACATTTATGTAGTCTATCCATATTTTATTTAGCCCTGTAAAGGTGTGTGACAATATTTACAAACTAAATTGCAAGTGGTACTTTTTAGTACCTTCAGGACTCTATGGCAACAGCAGTGCTATAAACAGCTGTTCAGTTTTCTTCTGTTGTGGGTTATTTTTTGTGAATAAAAATTAGTGTAGGCTGTGAGCAACAGTGTTATTCAATTAGTGGTTAATTATGGATCGAGATAATATCTTGGCTGACGAGGATATTGAAAATATCCTTATTGAAGAGATACCTGACGTGAATGTGCTTTCAGATGCCAGTGATGATGACTTTTGTGATGAAGATGAATGGTTATGTACAGGTAGTGGAGACATATTAGTTAGGCCTATAAATGAACATAATTTAATCCGGAATAGCATCCCTAGCCTAAAAGGAACAAAGCCAAATAACAGTGAATTGGAAGAGATCATTACTAACAGTGCCGAGCAGGCAAGTCTAAGTGACACTATAAGATTTAGGCCTAGGTTAGGTAATATTGAATTAGTTCAAAGTTCAAATGATTGCATATTGCAGGAAACAAGACCTAATCCTAGCCAAGAAAAAATCACCGCAGACCATAATGAAGAAACCGCCATAGGCCGTAGTGAGGACACCAATGTTTTAGGCCTAGACCAATCATCGGTGAATAATTTTGACAATGTATTTAATGACTTGATTGCTATAGGCGCCTATGAAAATGTTGAAAATCCTGACAACAATCAAATAATAGCTTTGGTTGAGCCCAGTGAACCCACAAGCATTGCAAGCAGCTTGAACAATCTTGAAGAAAAAAAGCCTGGCCAGAATAAAAACAATAAGATAGTAGGATCCAAAATCAATCCAAAAAAGAGGGTGAAAGACCAAAAGAAAACTAAAAGTAAGCTTAAATCTAAGAAAGATGATAACGACCAGAAAAAGGTAGCAAAAAGAGATGACATCAACCGCAAGTGGAAGAAGAAGGACCTAACTACAACGGTTCCTACTTATAATGACAATGAAGGTGAGAAAATTGTCATTACTTACTAATACTAATTTTATAAAAGCTTAGCCTAATATATATTTTTTATGTATAAGTCCATCACGCCTTTTCTTCAATTCTTTTACCAGCCTTAACGGCAACATACACACTAATTTTAATCTTTCAATTGCCATTTATTATTAGATTGTTTTGTATACAAATTTGTTAACTTCTACCACAATCCGCAAAGGAACTTCGTTCCAATAAATTCTATGAAATAAATACTCTTGATTACTGCAGGACCTAAATGTTCTGTTCCTTTCCAGGCCCTGTTGAAGGACAGTTTGAAGGATGCAAAACAGCCACAGAAGTGTTTTTAAAGTTCTTCGATAAACACATCGTAAGACACCTTGTTTTCCAATCCAACTTATATGCTACTGAAAGAGGTAAGAACCTTAATTTAAAAGAAGAAGAACTTCTAGTATTCATCGGTATTAACTTTCTTATGGGGTACCATGTAATCCCTTCATTGAAGAACTATTGGTCCACATCAGATGATTTGAATGTGAGACCTGTATCATCTGCTATGACTAGGACAAGATTTGTTGAAATTTTATCAAACCTTCACATAAATGACAACAGTACCATTACTCCTCAAACAAAAGATAAATTGCACAAGCTGAGGCCTTTTATTGATATGATCAACAAAAAATTCAAAACTCTGTATAATGGTACACGTGAACTTAGTATTGATGAATCAATGATCCTTTTCAAAGGGCGCAGTTCACTAAAACAGTATAATCCTAAAAAGCCCATAAAACGAGGCTACAAGCTATGGTGCTTAGGTGACCAAAAAGGCTATATATTAAATTTTGAAGTTTACCAGGGAAAAAATGAAACTGTGGAAAATGAATTTAAGGAATACGGTTTGGGCGAACGGGTTGTACTGTCACTAACTAAAGAACATTGGGGTAAGGGACGTATAGTTGTTTTTGACAACTACTTTTCATCTATTCCTCTTTTAGAGAGGCTGAAAAATGAACAAGTTTTGGCTTGTGGAACGCTAAGAAGTGACAGAGCAGGCATACCTGACATGAAATCAGATGCATATTTAGAACGAGGATCTTGGGACCATCGCTATTCAAGTGCTGATGTTGGTATTTTTAAGTGGAAAGATAGCAAGTCAATTTTACTTATTTCAAATTACCATGGAACAGAAGAAACTAAAGTAAAACGGACTCAAAAAAATGGCTCTAGAATAGATGTTAAATGCCCACAGGTTGTAAAGGATTACAACATACTGATGGGAGGGGTCGATCTTGCTGATCGCTACAGAGCTCTCTACAACGTTGATAGAAAATCTGTCAAGTGGTGGCATAGATTGTTTTGGGGTTTGATGGACATTACATTTGTGAATTCCTATGTCATTTATGGAATTTTGTTTGAACAAACTACAGTTCTAGAATTTAGACGGATGGTTGCAAAGGGCCTAATGAGTTACACTACAACAAAAAGAAAGAGAAGATCGGTTGAGGACATTGCTGTAGGATCTTCTTCTGTAAAGCGACGGAAAAGTGAGTTCTCCGTCCCAAGAGACGTCCGTCTGGGAAACAAAGGGGTCCACTGGCCGATGTTCGACAACAAGCGTGGGCGCTGTGAGGTCTGCAGCAAGAAAAAGATTCAGTCTAGGCCTCACAGTAAATGCAGCCATTGTAAAGTGTTTTTATGTATCAATGACAAGAAAAACTGTTTTGCCGACTTCCATGAAGTTCTCCTCTAGAGGCTCTACATTGTATTTCATGTTCACAAAATAAATATTTTTGTATTTTTCTAGATATTTAAAAAAGTTTTGTCATGTTACATTGTTTTATTTTGCTTTATAAATCTGATATAATAAAATCTATATTATGGCAAAGAGTTCTGGCGGTACTTATTTGTACCATAAGAAAACAACCTATAATTGTCATAAAGGACTGTCGGTACTTTAAAGTACCATGTCAAAAAAGTATATTAATAAATATTTTTATGTTATATAAAAAATATCCTACCTAAAATGAACCAATTTAAACCCAAAAAAAGGAGAAAAAATAGTTCTTTAAAATTTTTTGATAAGTTGGTCCTGAAAGGGTTAAAGATGAATAAGATCCCACCCAAATTCATAGCGTATTATAACCTACCATTAATGGGTATGTACTTACTATAATAACTACAGATAGTACAAGTTTGTATGGTGTGCTTTGATATATTTTTGGCGATTTTAGTCAGATTCTAATAAACTATAATGATACTCAGTCAATTGTCTTTCTGGCAACAGAAACAAATCCTCCGATAAAGCTATTTTACAATCGTATTTGTTGTTTTGGTAATCAAATCATCAAGCATGTTTATTTATATTATCATGTTGAAGTTTTAACTAGAACGGTTTATCCGATAGTGTATATTTTTAATAGGGGCTCTGCCCCTAGACGCTTCGCGTCACAACCCCGCCTCGGACTACGGCCTCAATGGCTGCTTCGCTTCGCTCGCAATTGGAAAACTTTCTAAAGGCTCTCGCTAATCTTTGGCTCGTTTGTACCTGGGTGAACGAGCATCATTCAGTATTTCTAACATCTGGATTGTATCTATAATGCATCTATTCGAATATTTAGTGACTTTGAAGGAGGTATAAAAAGAAGCTGTACCGGTCCCTATTCGCCTTCTAAGTGACTTGAAAGGTGGTATAAAAAGAAGTTCAGATTTTAAATTTTATGCGCATTTTCAGGCTTTATGCGCGTTTTTGAAGACATAAGACCTAGCGCATTCAATTCCTGACGTCAAATAACCCCTGTATGCAAATTTTCATCAAAATTGTTAGAGCCGTTTTCGAGATCCACGACAGATACAAAGATAGATACAAGAATTGCTCATTTAAAGTAATAGGATACCAGGAAAGTCAATAGTTATTGTGAAATAAACAGCGAAGAGTGAAACGAGCAGCTGCTAATAAAGTTAAAATATTAATCTACAAAAAAGAAGAACGAGTTTGAGAATAACAACACTTAAGTTAATCAAACCTAACAAACTTCCACCAAGGGATCGATGTGGATCCAGTAATTAATTAATTAAATAATGGCTTAAGGAAACTAAACTTCTTTGTTAAAGTCGGTTTACAACAAGATTTCCAGTCAGTTTGTTTGAAAGTAAGGTTGTATAGTTTTATAAAATCATGCACAACCGCCATTCCGCACAAAATATCATTCCTGTAAGCCTTTAAGGTTCAGCTACTAATAGCTTGTGCTGTTATATATCATCACCATTCATTAATTTGTTACTTGCTGATTATAAGCAAACTACTCTCTGACAGAGTATTTCCTAGGAAATGATAATTAGTAAATTTAAAAAGTATATTTCTTGCACCTTAGTTTCCCAAGTATTTTATGTAATACTAGAGGATCCGCCCCTGCTCGTTTCGCTCACCAACCCCGGCGGTGACCCTTGGCTAAATCCGCCAAATTAGTTGCAAATAAAAGTGTTTTGGTTCGTTGTAGGCCAAGCCTAAAATTATATTAAGTTTTGATCCAAATTAGATGTTTTATTATAATATGTAACAACAGATGTTTGGATTGAATTATAATACGGAAAGCATCTTGCGTTGATTTTTGTTTGTGTTTCCTTTTAGTTTACTAATCTAACCTAAAAAGCTATTGGTTGTGAATAATAATAAACTAATTAAAAAAAAAATGGTTGCTATTAAATGTAAACAAACATGTGTTGCTAAACTTTCAATTCGAACTGATGTTTTATCAGAATTTTCACTATTTTTACGCTTTAAAATACAAATTAGCAAAATCCTTTCTTAGTGTGCATCTATGATTCCATAAGAATAATAGACCTATAAATTTTCGTATTTGTAACTTAAGTCGTTTTTGCTCTACGTTGATTTTATATCAGCCAATCAGTTCAAAGCCTCTTATATAAAATGTACGCCTACAATAAGTATCTTGTTTCCAATAGTTCTTTAATTCTATATTTGAATCCATTTAAAAATATCACACTGTAAAATATAATCACTAAACGTGTTCGAATTGCAGGGATAGAAATTATGAACCAATTAGAATTCCGTCACCACTAGGGAATTCTAAAAACTAAAGGACAAATATAAAAATCTTAAAAAGTTAAAAACTATTTAAAAAATAGTGAATAACATACGATTTAATGCACCTGTTTAGTATATATTAACATGTTACTTTAAAAAATAAATAAATAAAATAATAAATAATATAAATAACATAAGACCAATTTTTATAATTGGTTAAATACTTTAATGAACCAGTGATACAATGTATGTAGTTCCTAAATATTAAAATTAAATTTGTTAGTGGAGTTGACAAATTATTTAACTTGAGCTTTCGTTGGCATAGTATATTTTGGGAAATGATTTGTAAATTCAACATGTATCTTTCTTGCACTTTAGTTTCCCAGTGTTTGATATAATATTCAAGTCTTTCTAAACATTTGCTTACAATAAGAAGTAACTTAATACGAAAATAAATCCTTTTTATAGTTTGAAATCCGTTTAGACATTTTCTAGTCAGTTAAACAAAAGCTGTATCAAATTGCTTTCTGGTAAATTGTGTCATATTCTGTTACAGAGAGAAACATAATGCACTTGAACTTAAAGCTATCGAATTTAATAGAAACTAATAAACCTGTACATTTTACTTTAGAACTTTCACAATGCGGTGTATACAAAATTGCCTTGAGGTTTTCGGGTGAGTTTTTGTAACAATTTTATGAACTTTTTATGTTTTTGACAGTTTCGATAGGAACTATTATTTCAATCAATCTATACGTGTAAATACAATTGAAGTGTTTATCTGTGATTTCGAAATAAATACTTTTTTCTAAGGTCATACACTTTACGAAATCTTAACATGATTTTTTAAATATTTTTTCTGTCTGTCTGCTCTGTCTGTCAGATTGTTTGTCCAAGCTAATCTCTGGAATGGTAGAACCAATTTTGACGAAACTTTCATTTACATAATGTGAGAACTTTTCTGGGATTAATGTTTACCCTGAAATTTGTAATGTTCCTACTTAAAAATTTAAAAAAGTAACAATTATAGAAAAAATTATGGGTTTCGTGAACGGAAATAAAACAGCTGATTTGAATCAAAGCTTAACACTTTGACAAGATCTGTGTTTTAATTTACGGTTACGCTTGTTTAACCGTTAAATATATATCAAAACCGTATGCAATAATGTGAAATGTACTCATAGATGTTAAATACACCCCAAAACCTGATTTGTAATTTGTATGTTCGTGCAGGAGTTATGAGTAGCAAACTGGCGGAAAACTATACCTTCCTCTTTGACTCAGGTCTGATCAGAAAAGTCTTTGACTGTCTATAATCAATTCTTTCTGGTAAAGATAGTTTTATATAATCCTTTACAGTCTACGATATCCAGTGTTTTTGTTACGTGAATATCAAACTAACTAACACATGTTTAAAATCAGCTGTGAGAAAGGTTTTTAGTCAAATGGAAGAACACATTGTTGCCAACATAACAGAAACATTCTATCGTATCATCCTACGCCACAATTAATTGCATAGCACTTGTTTTTCTAGGAGGCTGATAAACATACACTTAAGTATGATACCTAAATAAAACACGTGACTGGAATTTTAATTTTTTCGAAACTTTTTAAATATTTCACATCTTGCGTCATAAATGATTTTCCGTGAATCTGTTTAACTATCTTTAACTATTTGACCACCGATTTCTTTTATGGTCAAGTAGTTGAAGCCATAATTTTCAAAACTTTATAAATTCAGGCGCCTTAAGGTAGGCCTAATTTTTAATTAAAATTGAAAATAGCATTATTTTTACTTCAATAATACCCACAGCAAAATTTTCCTTTCTTCTTTCTTTATAGTAATTCTTGTGTAGTATTTAAAACATGGAGTTAACTAGACAGACGTGTTTGACATTATACAAGTTTGTGAACGCAGCGAACGAGTCAGTTTTTACAGAAATATATTCATGATGAAGTTAAACTGCTAAAACTTTTCCGTTTCATCACGCGACTTTACAATCATATCCGTGTGTAAGCAGGGGTGGATATTCCTTTAATTAAAAGAAACAGGTTCGTTAGAGCTCACTTATTTACGCCAGGAGTGATTACACTCACAGAACTTCCTCAATCTACCCTTTAAAAATTAGTATTCATATTAGTTTCATTTTATTAGTTACGTATCTCTTCAATGTTTAATAGATTTTAAAATAATCACTCAAAGATGTAAATAATTATTAAAAAAAGAAAAAAAGCTTTCGTGGGACTGCCGACAGAAGTGACAACTGTCATGAATGTAAATCGTTGTTTATATTGGTTTAATCTGAAATTTGATAATTTTTACCTTGTTTCATTTAAAATTGAAATCTAAAAATTAAAAAAATTACATAAGAGCGATTTTCTGTAGTCAAATAATAATAAAAAAACATAACTTTGGTTAAGGCTTATACTGAACCAACAATCGTTTCTTTAATAAGTTCAGTAGAGCGTCGCATATATGTTTTTTTATTGTTTCAGCATTTTTCTAATCGTCGCATATTTGCGACGTATAGTCCATGTCATGTTAGTTTGTTATAGTCCAAGCGTCGCACATTATGTGACACTGTAACTTTGATTATTTATAAAATAGTTCTAAGGTAAGTTTTAACAAAATAACAAATTTGTTTAAAGAACAATTTTAATGGTAAATATTTAGCCGTAATTGAAAATATAGAAGTCTTATACGCCCTACATTAAACATATACAAAAATAGGAACATAGAGTGAATATATATATAAATAATAGGAGTTTCACACAAAATTGTGTAGGCTATTTTTTCATTAGTGGACCTTCAAATTGAACTAATTTAGCAAAACTTCTAAAATATATAAAAACATACTATATAAGATTGAACATATTTGAAGCATATATCAAAACATATGTCACTTAAACGTCAAAGTTGCAGAAAAGGCTTCACATATGAGAGGCAGACATTCCTACATACTGCTACTAATAAGTCAGGTCTTTAAAATAGAATAGTACTTTGAAATTACATATTTATTGCAAAAGATGCTGCCACAATTATGCGACGTCAGTCTATTTCAATTAGACCACGCTACGCAAATTTGCGCCATCAGTCTGATGTTAGAAACCGGTCGTCGCATGGATGCGATGTTAGTCTACGTTTACTAAAAACTTTTACAATTGTTTTGTAGCGAACTTGATAATGCACTTTCATTAATTGCTATAGCAACCAAGTTGGAAAATATAGACATTTTAAATAATGAGGACTCACTATGTCCATTTTAGAGGTATTACCAAGTACATTAATTTAACACTACTTACAAAATACAAGGTTGAGTCGCTATTTTTATAAAATCTATAAGTTTTGCGTCTTTTATTAAGGTTTAAACTCAATTGAAGTAATTTTTAAATTCTTATGTGGCATAAATAAGATACATGAAACACATTATACATTTTTTGAGAAAAGATTTTCAACGGACCCGTGATCAATTAAAGAATCAGAATAATATTTTAAACCCAAAATTAATTAAGAAATCAGAGCAAAGAAACTATTGAAATGGAACTCCAGTTGCTTCTACTAATCGACTTTGGCAAAAATTTGCAATTTGAATATTTCCCTCAATTTTTCTAACGTAGCTTTTAGCGAATTTCCATAGGAAAGATCAGGTGCAGTGGCTCTTTTGGTGGGACTTTAGGTCGGGGGTAGTCAATGAACACCGTCCCCAGGACACTTTTTGGGGTGAAATAAAAAGTGTTATATATGTACTTATATATGTGTTCGCACTTAACGGCAGTATTTTTCGTCCGATTTTGTCCTAAGTTGGTACACACATTGGATTTCTAAATCGCTTGAACTAGTTCGTTACCCTAAAAAATCCAACTTTAAGCAAATTTTTGGACAGGAAGTGAATTTTTTCATTTTATAATGGAACGTTTTTGGGGTATATCTAAAAAAATAAATACAGGAGGAGGTATTCTGAAATTTTAATAAACAATCTATGACCCTTCTGGTTCTAAAAAAAATCTAACAAAAGGTAAAATACCTTAAAAGTACCGTAACAAGTGAGTGTTTCCGCTTCGAGCGGAACGAAGCAGCAGGGGGGGGGGGGGGAGCAGAGGCCTGGAGGCAGGGGTACAAACAAATTCTACTAATATATTTCTATGCGTAGGCAGCTGTTCAACAACATCGTGAGCCGACCAATTTCCCAAACTTAATTTTGGAAATTCACTTAACTCACTTTAACGGTGCAGATGCTTGATCGAATTATTCAAGTAACATTATATTGAAGCCTATGCTTACAATATATAGCTAAAGACCTATGTAAGCTTCAAATCTCTTAAGCCATTTTCTAATAAAGTTAACAAAATATGTATCTTATTTCTTACTAGCATATTATGCCATGCTCTTTCAGGAAGAAATGTAGTGCACTTGCACTTCGAAATATTGAATTTCATAAGAACTACAATATTGCACATTTACTTTAGATCTTGTACAGTTCAATCTTATTATATAATACCATTTAGAAGTTTTTAGTACGGGTAATATGATACCAAATTAGGCTTTTGATACAATTGTGCATCTTTTTTCTTTTTTTCTTTGTGTGTTTTTAAAATCTTTTAACCCCCATAACTATTCTCCCAATTTCACGAAAGAGGCGCTCTCAAGGTCTCAAAATAGAGGTAAGTCATAAACTACAATTTCCGAAAATTGTATACAAATTTCATTTGCGATTTTTTTGCATTCCAATTTGTCTATTTGAAAAACTTATTTGCTTTTTAAACCTACTAATCTCATCTTGTCTCATCGTATACTAATAAGAACTTTTGTAACCAATTTTTAAGTTTCTAACATGATGTTGATTTTTTCGTCTATTTTATTATTTTTTCTTAAAAGGTTTTAAATAAAAGATGTTAAAAGGTTTCCTACTTAATGTTTGTTTAAAAACTCCATTGTTTACCCGCTAAAGCATAAACACAGTTTCTTGTACCCTTTCGACCCCTCAAAAACTCCCTTCCGGAGGGGGGAAATTGTTGAACTTTTTCTACAATGTTTATGATAGAACTTGTGGGCAAAGTATTGGTTAAAATAATAATGTTATTTTACCTGTAGGCCTACTTTTTTATTTGAACGTCTCTTCTGATCAGTCAAAAAATCCTATTACTTCAAAAACTCCTTCATTATTTAAAGGCCATTATTTTGTGTCATGAAATCAACTTAGAATAAAAAAAAAATTGCTAAAGGGAATACGCATAAATATTTTATCAAGAAATCCCCTAATATTCCAAGAAAAATGCATATTGTACAAATGCAAAATGTCGTCAATATGTTAAAGTATTCAGTTTTTTAAATTATGTTATTACGTATTTTATTTTTCTTAACATTCTAAAATCACCATTTTCAATTGCTGGATTACCATTTATTTAAGTCCAATCCGTGACGTATGATCTCCACCTTGCCAACTTGGCCAGTTCCTTGTTTTAATTATTAAAGTGTGTTTGAATATTTCACTAAACTCATTTCACACAGAATACGCTTCGTTTATAGGTTGGTGTCATCTGTTCTTCTAATATACACATCTGCAAACTTAATTATGGGTGTTTGAAGGCTACCCAATGAATATGGTAGGTACCTGGTAATCTTTTATTGTATTTCGCAGTGTTATTATGAGCAGACACGAAAAACAAATATTATTAAAATTTGATATGTTTCCAAATTATTTTAGGACTAGTAAGCCGCTGTGAAAAATCACAAGCAGATTAATTAGATACACATCAGAAATACGCCATTAATAAAAATACTATTTAAAAACAACAGACTTTATCTAGGCCTACCTAACTATGCTGACGGGATTTTGAACTCGGTAAATGAGTACAATTAATTATAAGGATTATAAAACTATAGGCCTATTTTATAAACTTTTACTTTCTCACTATACTATAGTATAGAGAAAGTATAGTGATCGCAAAAAAATCGATATGGAGATTTTTGTGGAAATATCCGTTTTGGGACCCCTGAGTCCAAAAAAGTGGTTTTTACAAAATATCTGTCTTTATGACTGAATGTATGTATACAAAGCTAGAGCGAAAACTATTCGATCGATTTCAAACAAATTTGCACCAGACATGTCAAGTAGGCCTGTATAGATGCACGAAAAACGGGTTTGAACATTTTTGAAAAACAACCCCCTTTTTGGCAAAAAAACCCCCCAAAAATCAGTTATTTTTTTATAAAAAAACGGCTCTGACGATTTTGATAATTTTTTTTACTTTTTTGTGGCCTTTAATGTACCCTACCATATGCAAAAAACAGCATCTTTCTAAAAATTCTCGTTTAGCTAGTAATAATAATAATAATAATAACAGATTTTTGGGGGGGTTTTAGCCATAAAGTGGGTTGTTTTTCAAAACCTTTTTTCGTGCATCTATACAGGCCTAATTGTTTGGTGCAAATTTATTTGAAATCAATCGAATAGTTTTCTCTCTAGATAATAATAATAATATTTATTCGTTAATCTAGTTTTTTAATAAATCACCTCTCCTACCCCACCTACAATTATGAAGTCACAGTGAATCTGTTTAATTTAAATATGTTTGTGAGAAAGTATGTGCCAGTTTCTGGTACCGTTTATTTTATTTACATAAGTTATTATATATTTAAAGAAAGATAAACAATATTATCGTTTAATTGCTTTTTACTTCACATTGATGTACCAAATGTTTTAGAAGTTATTAATATTATAATTAAGAAATTAATAATAGAATATATTTATATGTTAAACGAAGATGTACGATATTTGTATAAATTAATATATTGATGATAAAAGGTTGTATTTATATTCATTTTATAACTTCAAGCAAATCTTATAAGTTATTAGTTCTACATTAGTTCTATAACAAAAAAAATTATTATTTACTAGGCTAGGCCCCTGCGTGCTCAGCATACCAACACCGTTGGAACCTTCTACTCATCATTTTCTTTATAATGAAGGCGTATGATTAATAATAACATCAGAGCTAAAATGGTAAATGATGTTAAATCAAATTATTTTGTATACTTCGTAACAGCAGTTATAATAAAGGTTAAAAGAACCAGCAAGACTCAGGCCTACACTTTAATAAAAACCTAACTTAAGAGTTAGAAATACAATGAATTGCTTCACAGTTTGAAATCAGCTCTTAATGGAAATATTAGAGCAAAAAGCTGATTACTCTATCAACAATAAACTTATGTATTTATTATTTTTAGTATGGCGATCCCATCGCCCTAAAATATTTAGTATAGTGTGTGTTGTTTTTACTTCAACAGGTGGCGTGGGTCACAAACAACTGTCTTAAAAGTTAGAAATACAAGTAATTGTTTTAAGTTTGAAATCAGATGATAGTGGAAATATTATAGGAAACATCTGACTACTGTTATTATTATAGTCAATACACACATGCAATGGCGCTTACATTTTTGTTCAATAGATGCTGCAGTTTTTCAAAAAGTATATAAAAACACGCGTAAGTATACGAGTGTTTTTTGTTGAATGGAACGTTGTATCAAAATTTCAAAGAATCGGCGAAGAACTTTCGGAGATTAGCGATTTTGAACAAACGAACATTTACATTTTTACTTTCTCCACCCTATACGTAGTATATGGAGAAAGTATTGTTTTCGTCCAAATTTTCGAATTTGAATTTTTAGTGGAATTAACTGTTTTGGTGCTACCTGATCCCAAAAAAATGGTTTTTCGTGATGTCTGTTCGTGTGTCTGTGTGTCTGTAAGGATGTGTACAGAGCTGGAGACCATACCAACGGTCCGATTTTGATAAAATTTGATATGTAGGTGTAGTTCTGGAATATCTCCAGGTGTTTTTTTTATTTTTCAAATTTTTATTTTTAAGGGGCTTTACTCCCCAAAAATGGCCAAAAAACGAGAAAATCAAAATTTTTTCAAAAACGGCTCTAACGATTATGATAAAATTCGGTTATTTGTAACCCTTAGTGTACCCTACTATATGCAAAAAACTGCATATTTCTAAAAATTTTCGTTTAGGTAATAATAATAACTGATTTTGGGGGTTTTTTCCCAAAAAGGAAAATAACCACCAGCTATGCTACTCTTGGTAAGGTATAAAGTTTCAACTGGGAGAAAGTATGTGGCAGTTATCTGGTACCGTTTATTATTTATATAGTCTATCTATTAGTCGTAAACATAATCCCAAATTATAACGTCATTGGTGAAATGAGCTGTTATATCACATTGTTACTCACGGAGTGTCATACAAATAACAAGTAATGGCGTACATATATAATGCGTTATTTAATGTAGATAAATCAGAATGTTTGCATTTTGAAATTTTCGTAAAAGAAAGATTATTTTATAAGATATATTAAAGCACGATGTGTAACTCACACACTGACGTTTCTGAAATAAGATTTCAGTGAAAACAGCATTTTTGTACTGTTTTGATCACGTGGCCTAGCTTGAAAATGCACAACACAACATTGGCAAAACGGTCATGGTTTTAATAAACGTCCTTTTAAAAAAAATTAATCCGACTGTAAATATTTGACACTTTTACTTCGAGGGTGGTAATAATGGCTGCAACACGGCTTACTTCCTGAAAACAAACCCAGTTGAGAGCGGAAATCGGTTTCCACCACACAGAAAATAATTAAAAAGTGCATTTTGTTTTTGGTCTGTAACAGAGTTGGCCTCTAATATTACGGCAGAACGAGAATTTAGTTTTACGTTCTCTTCATTAAATCAACTAATCTATACTCATTGTATAATGAGTTAAAATCGATTTGTACTCGTATGTAGGTAGGGGGGGGGGGGGGGGGGTAATCTCTGGAACTACTGAACCGATTTAATTTTTTTTGCTAATAAAAAGCAACACTGTGCCTGAGTCACATAGACTAGAATTCATTTTGAGAAAAATCTTTTTTTTCAAAATTTCAATATTTGTAAATTAAGTGCGAAATCATTCAGGGCGTTAAACCTATAACGGCTGACAGGTGTATTCGTGCTATTTATGTACTTGTAACCATATAAACATATAATAAATTAATGTATTAATTAATTAATTAGTGTAATTTGGGATCATGCAAATCCTTTGTAACGAGAGGTCGAACAATATTTATATCTTTTTAGAAGTCGAGAATCCAGTCGTTCCGATACTTTTTTAACGCTCTGTATTTTAATTCGCTAAGGAATTTCTTTACCGGCCCAATACGTCGTTATTTTTTAAAAGACGTGTCAGTTTATACGTTTTACACTGCAGAAATATAAACACAAAGAAATATAAAAACCCTAAAAAAAATCATTTTTATCTTTCTGATTTTCTTTAGTGATAAAATATTTATTAACACTAAGGTGACAAAATTACCAAATTGTAAAACTCTATTTATCTAATTAACAATACTATCGAATAAATAATTTCATCATACAGTTAGGCTTATATAAAGCACTAGCTGACCCGTACGGCGTTACCCGTGGTGGTGGTAACTTTGATTCCCCCAAACCCCTCCTAAAATTTCGAAATTTTTCATACCCTTTCTTAGTGAGCACCTATGGCCCTAGAGGAAGCTACATACCAAATTACATTCCAATCCGTTCAGTAGTTTTGAAGAAATAGTTTTTTAATAACTTTGATTCCCCCAAATCCCCCTATAATTTGGAATTTTTTGAATCCCTTTCTTAGCAATCGCCTATGGCCCTAGAGGAAGCTACATACCAAATTTCATTCCAATCTGTTCGGTAATTTGGGAGAAATCGTGATTTAGTAATGTTTACCCCTCAAATCCCCCTAAAATTTCCAATTTTTTAAATCCCTTTTTTAGTGAACACTTATGGCCCTAGAGGAGGCTACATACCAAATTTCATTTCAATCCGTTCGGTAGTTTTTGAGAAATCGTGATGAGTGAGTCGGTGAGTGAGTGAGTGAGGGAGTGGTATTTCGCTTTTATATATATAGATAGATTTGAGTTAGGATGAATACCGTCAAAAGCGTTTACCGTTGGCGAAGCTCGGGTAGACAGCTGGTTACATATCTCTACTCTCCTTTGTGACAGGTCTCAAACGAAAAAAAGTTTTATGTTTCAAACAAGTTGTCACAAATGGCTTTTTCGTTTCTAATGCAACTTTGCAATAGTAACGACGCGTTAGAATAAGCATGCAGGTTTGAAACATATGATCATTTAAACATCGTAAGAAATAAAAGCAAGTAAGTTGCTGTTACTCCAAGATCTAATGTCGCTTTCTTGGCAGTGGTGCAACGTAAACCCACAGAGCATTTAGTGCTCTGTGTATAAACCCCGCATACAAGGCGATTGGGGAGGGGAGGGGGTCGCGTGTTATCTATTTATATAGTATATAAAAGAGAAATAACACTCACTCACTCACTGACTCACTCATCACGATTTCTCAAAAACAACCGAAATTTTAGGGGGGATTTGGTTGGATCAAATTTATTAAAAAACGATTTCTTCAAAGCTACCGAACGGATTGGAATGAAATTTGGTATGTAGCTTCCTCTAGGGCCATAGATGCTTACTAAGAAAGGGTTAAACAAATTCGAAATTTTAGGGGGGTTTGGGGATTAAAGTTATTAAATCACGATTTCTTCAAAACTACCGAACGGATTGGAGTGAAATTTGGTATGTAGCCTCCTCTAGGGCCATAAGTGTTCACTAAAAAAGGGATTTAAAAAATTGGAAATTTTAGGGGGATTTGAGGGGTAAACATTACTAAATCACGATTTCTCCCAAATTACCGAACAGATTGGAATGAAATTTGGTATGTAGCTTCCTCTTGGGCCATAGGCGATCGCTAAGAAATGGATTCAAAAAATTCCAAATTATAGGGGGATTTGGGGGGATCAAAGTTATTAAAAAACTATTTCTTCAAAACTACCGAACGGATTGGAATGTAATTTGGTATGTAGCTTCCTCTAGGGCCATGGATGCTTACTAAGAAAGGGTTTAAAAAAAAAAAATCGAAATTTTAAGGGGGTGTGGG
>JAGFPH010010608.1:0-20455 GCA_018207615.1 Philaenus spumarius | reverse complement strand
GGGGATTAAAGTTATTAAATCACGATTTCTTCAAAACTACCGAACGGATTGGAGTGAAATTTGGTATGTAGCCTCCTCTAGCGCCATAAGTGTTCACTAAAAAAGGGTTTTAAAAAATTTGAAATTTTAGGGGGGTTTGAGGGGTAAACATTACCTAATCACGATTTCTCCAAAATTACCGAACAGATTGGAATGAAATTTGGTATGTAGCTTCCTCTAGGGCCATAGGTGCTCACTAAGAAAGGGTTTGAAAAAAAACGAAACTATAGGGTGGTTTGGGGTGATCAAAGTTACTAAAATCATATTTTCAGATCTTTTATTATTATGATAATAGTGCTTTTATTATTTAAGATCTATATATATATAAAAGCCAAATACCACTAACTGACTGAACACTTAAAAAGAATACAATTACGTTAAAAAGACTGAAAAAACCAACCACCACGGGCAACGCCGTAAGGGTCAGCTAGTTATTTATACAAATAAAAATGCAAATGTTCGTTTGTTCAAAATCTAAAATCTCCAAAAGTTCTTCACCGATTGAAGTTTTGACGCAACTTTGTTTTTATGTACTTTTTGATATAAAAATAACACAAACTATACTAATTATGTGATGGCAACGGGATCGATGTAATAAATAACAATGAAATATGTTTAGTGTTGGTATAGTAATCAGCTGTTTTCTCTAATATTTTCATTGACAGCTGATTTCAAACTTTGAAACAATTATATTCCTATGTGACGAAATAACCAAATGGTAAAATAGCACAATTAATTATAATTTATTAAACTGAGCAACATATGTTTCACCGTTAGGAATCATCTGGCTACTAATTTAAATTATAATTGTGATAATTTACCATTTGGTTATTTCGATCCCTATTATGGAGTTTCACCAAGTACCGACTGTATTTACCTTAAATTGAATTATATGTATTTCTAACTTTTAGTCAGGTTTACATAAACAATGCCATCTGTTCAACGTAAAAATATCACACACTATATGAAATATTTTATGGCAATGGGTGCGCCTTAATAAATAATAATGAAAATATGTTTATAGTTGGTACATTAATCAGCTTTTTGATATAATGTTTTCATTAACAGCTGATTTCTAAATTTTAAACAATTATTTGTACTTCTAACTTTTTAGGTTAGGTTTGTGTTTAAGTACAATATATTTAAATTGTATATATATATCAGCAATTCGTAAAAGCGAATAAACTTTATAAACCTTCACGGTATTATAAAGAACATAATATTGTGTTTAAGTAACATATGTGTGTAGAAGATACCAACGGGGTTAGCGTGCTGAGCACGCAGGGGTCTCGCCTAGTTTCAATAAATAAATACAAATTAAAAACTATACAATTATGTGTTGTTGTACCTTACAACTTTGTCATATCTTTAAAAAATCGATATGAGTTGTCTAAGTCCTGGTCAACGAATATGAAGAGGAATTGAGTGTCGACCTTAGTTTTCAAATAATCTCTTTTAGAATGTCAACTTGAAATTAGACATTGAACAAAAATTACGACAGTCAGCAGATTTCCTCTTTTTTTAAAGCTACTCAATCGCCTCTAGCTTTCCGGACTTGTTCTCTGCATTTCTTCTCTTCTTGACCTTACCAGTAGCTAACTGTGGAGAGTGCGGAGAGCTCATTTTCCAAATTAAAGCTAATCGAAAATTATCTAAGGAACACAATGGCTCAAGAGAAACTGTGTGCCCTCAGCGTATGGAAAGAGAACGAACGAGCTGTAAATATGGATTGTGATTTGTTAGTTGCCCATAATGTAAAAAAAATATTACCCAATAACTCGGTTGTCTTTTATTAAGTTACAGAAATAATACAAATTCGATATGTTTGTTATTAAAAAGGGACATTTTCTTGTTCGTTGAGTTTTTTGTTTTGGATTTATGTATGTGGGTAAAAAATGTCATACCAAATATGAATATACAATTTGCTTTCAATATATATCTTACATCAAAAGATATTAAGTCTTTTGTAAAAAAAAAATGTAAATAACTGGAAAATTAAGTATTTCCAAACCTATGTTTATATGAACGTGTTTCTTTATTTTCACTAGTAGCATAGATCATGAATAATAAAATAGATCATGCATGTATACGGGGGCTGTGTGCCGAAAAAAAGGTTGTCGGGAAAATAGTGCATGATCGCGCCGCGAGGTAGCGCTAAGGAGAAATCATTGGTAGCATTGGTGCTTCACACCGCCTTCCGTCGTTTCCCCAATAGATAGCGCCACTATCGTAGAATTTCTAGTGGATTAAAATATTGCATTGGATCGGAGTTCTATTAGGTTATCCAAATACAATGCTAGTAGAAAACACGTACTGAAAGTTTTTATGTTTCTTCCTGAATCACATTGTATTCAATCAGTAACTTATCATCACTGCCTCCGTTGTTGTTAATACAAATTGTAACTCCTATCTATTTAATTTTCTAACTAACAATAACTAAACAGTCTTAAGAACAAAACAAAATTTGAAATGTACATTATAAAACTTAACAATTACAGCAAACATCGTTATGATAATGTTTTATTGTTTTAAAAGTTCCAGTATCGCTTTGCACTACTTACGAGATGGGGTCAATTAGACAGACATGCTTAAAATTATAAGTTTGTAAACACAGCGAACGATTCAGTTTTACAGATTCATATTGGCGCTCAAGTTAAACGGCAAAAACTTTTCCGTTTCATCACACTACTTTCAGTTTAAACTGAAGGGTTTAATTAAAAGAAAAGGGTTCATTAGAGCTCACTCGTTAAAGCGTGGCGTAATTAGAGCAATACAACTTCCTGGATTTACCTTTCCAGCAATAAGAATGTTAATATTTGTAATGCGTTTTTGTAAAAGTCAGTTAAATATTCATCGATAAGTTATATATATAAAGAAAGCAGTCGCGGGACTGCCGACAGAAGTGAAAACTGTAATGAATATAATAGAATAGAATATGGTTTTTTTGTTTTGGTTTTACATTTTCTTACAATTTGGTTCAAAAGAATAATCCCTACATGGGCTTACGCCTGTGTGTAGGTAATGAATTGAGTGCCCAAATGCAATGCGATCGAAACTATCATGCCAGACATGTAAATATATTTTATAGTCATAATTATTTTATAAAGACTCATTTATATTGTTGTTCTGGTGGTGGCAGTGTAGTAGTTATTGAGATAAAACGCCAATAGACTATCACATACCACAAGAACACACAGACAAGAACAAGATGAGAAGAGGAGAATAATAATAATAACCATTTATACCCAAGCATACATCCATAGATTACCATACAATCAAACTCATTCCACATATATATACTTACACTTAATCATCCATTGCAATACACTAGCATGCGAATACATCCCAGCACTTTGTACACTCATAAATATTAGTATAGAGTTTTTTATAAAAAAAAACACAAAACAAAAAACAAAAAAACAAAAACACAGCAATAATAATAATAAATAAATAAATCCACTCACCCTCGTGTAAAATGCATATACAACGTGACTCATACACTCCTGTATAATTATCTCAATTATAAATTTATACCCAATCATTCTTATACCTAAATACATACACTTTTATCTCAGACAATCTTACTTGTATCATACATTCCCATCCTGGTATATACACTCACTTATATTCTAATTATTTAAAATTATACACCGACTTGAGGAGGTTTTCAGACTCATCCCTACCAATGTTAAGCAGCCATTGTGTCACGTGTTTCTTATATGTATCTATTTGAAGCAATTCCGTGTCTCTCAGCTTCAGTGGTACATTCCGATACAACACCTGAGCCACATATTGCGCACTTAGTTCGGACCTTTTATTGCGTAAACGAGATGCAGCAATCCCGAATCTTACAGCATTTCTCGTGCTGTACGTATGCCTAATATTTGTAAATAACTTACTTTTATTCTTAAATATATGCAATAGAATAGATTTAATATAAAGTTGTCTTATATCTAGCACTTGTATATTTTTAAATAGCATTTCAGTTGGATACATTCGAGACTTATTCATCATTGCTTTTAGAACAACTTTTTGCGCAACTAGTATGCGCTCAATCTGAATTTTACCAGCACGTCCCCATGCAATAATACCAAACTGTAAAATTGATTGCACATACGCGTAGTACGCTTGTTTTAACTCGCTTTCATTCAAAATGCCAGCAAACCGTCTAAACACATATGTCAGTTTACGAACTTTACCTTTAATAAAAGAGTTATGCTCATTCCACTTTAATCGATCGTCAAACATAACTCCAAGATATTTATATTTGTCGACTCTTTCGAGCCGATCACAGCCGCAATGATTACTGATTATGTCACCGCACGAGTGCAAAACCAATTCTCTATTAATATGTTCCCGATTGTTCTCCCTTATTGAAAACGTCATATACTTTGTTTTAAGGACATTAAGAGTTAGAGCATTATGATCGAACCAACATTTTATTGTAGACAAATCGCAAGTAGCCTGGGAATAAACTTCATTCCAGGATTCCCCTTTGAACAAATTGGATGCATCGTCAGCAAATAGAAATAAGTTCCCCTGCATATTTATTTTTGAAATATTATTTATGTATATAAGGAACAAAATAGGCCCTAATGTACTACCCTGTATCACACCAAAATCTACCGGACACGGATCACTAGTAACGCCGCAAATAGACACTACTTGATTTCTATAGTTTAAGTAACTACTGAACCACTTTAGAGCATTCTCTCTTATACCAATACAACTCATTTTATTAAGTAATTTTGACCTATCAATAGAATCAAAAGCTTTAGCAGAATCAAGAAATGCCACCAATACCCTGTCTTTGGCTGTCAATGACTGATTGAGCACATTCGTTATATCAAACAATGCATCTGAAATATTTCTTCCACTCCTGAATCCGTACTGCTGCTCACACAAGATATTGTTACTTTCCAAATATTTTGACAACTGCTCTTTGACTAACTTATCAAGAATTTTGGAACACACATTGAGCAGTGAGATTGATCTATAATTACTTATATTTTCTTTACAGTCAGATTTATAAATAGGAATGACTTTAGCGATTTTTAAAACCGCTGGATAGACTGAGGATCGAAAACTAGAATTTATTATATGAGTTAAGGGTCGAATTAAAACTTGCACGTTCTCCTTTAAAAACCTGGCATGAACTCCATCTGTACCAGGAGCGGAAGCTCCCCGAATCTGAGAGACACAGCGCCAAACGTCCGTCTCAGTAACACTGTTAAGTTGGAAGTCTGTGTCAGTCGGAAGTCCATATTGCGTGTCGTCAACCACTGGATGCCCGACAGGTTGGATGGCTTGTGCAAGATTTATTCCTACGTTTGAAAAATGAGTATTAAATGTGTTGGCAACATTTTTAATTGACTCCTCAGAAAGAGAACTGTTAGACCTTAAAAATGTATGTACAGGAAAAACTTCTTTTTAAAACATTTTCCTCCGAGTTCATTTAACGTTTCCCATAAAATTTTCGGATTTTTACTACAATGTTCAATTTGTTCCTATAATGTTCTCTCTTAACGGATTTTATTAATACTGTGAGTTTATTTCTATAATTCTTAAAATGATTACTTAAGTTTTGAGTAAACGGTTGTTTTTTGAAGGATTTTACTTAGCTTATCTCTTTGCCTAATAGATTTAATAATATCAGTCGTGATCCATGGTTTTAATTTTTTTAAGCGGGATGAGAAGTACGGTTTTACTTTCTTGGATTGGGTTATTAAGTTTAAAACAATAGCCATAAACCTGTCTGCACAGCGGTCAGCGTCCGAATCGTCAAAAATCTTAGACCAATCCTGAGCCCGCGTCAGTAGGGCTAAATGCCGATAATCTATATATGATCCCGCACCTTTAATATCAGCACCCAAACCATAGACAATGGGATCACGAGGGCCGAGCGAGAGTTCCACACATACAGCGTAATGGTCAGTTATACAAGTCTGAATCGCCCCCGTCCGTACCCTCTCATAGTCCGTATGTTTCACAAATATATGATCAATAATCGATTCAGTATTATCAGTAACTCTAGTAGGTTTGTCAATACCACACACAAAACCGGCCTCATAGAAACAGTCTAAATATCTGTCTGCATGTCGGTCGGTTCCCCCCCCTCCCCTCACCAATTTTACAGTTGATATCTCCTATTAGTACGCATACTTTATCCCCGGTTGTTCTGCTTCCATAATAAGCTTGCAATCCCTCAATAAACAATTCCATATTACTATCATAATATAAATCGTTTAATCTGAAATTTGATTATTTTAACACTACCAAGTAAACTATTTTAACAAAACTTACGAAATGAGGAAGCACAATGTTCATTTCAGAGGCATTACCAAGTTAACTATTTTAACAATTTACAAAATGAGGAAGCACAATGTCAATTTCAGAGGTATTAACAAGTAAGCTATTTTAACACAATTTACAAAATGAGGAAGCACAATGTCCATTTCAGAGGTAACACCAAGTAAACTATTTTAATACAATTTACAAACAAAAAATGAGGAAGCACAATGTCAATTTCAGAGGTATTAACAAGTAAACTATTTTAACACAATTTACAAAATGAGGAAGCACAATGTCAATTTCAGAGGTATTAACAAGAAGTAAACTATTTTAACACAATTTACAAAATGAGGAAGCACAATGTCAATTTCAGAGGTATTAATAAGTAAACTATTTTAACACAATTTACGAAATGAGGAAGCACAATGTCCATTTCAGAAGTAACACCAAGTAAACTATTTTAATACAATTTACAAAATGAGGAAGTACAATGTCCATTTCAGAGGTAATGCCAAGTAAACTTTATACTCTCCTATAATACACATATGTGTACTATATATAATAGAGCGTGATGGAAAAATGCGTAGGCCTAACGGTAAAATTCGATTCACCGCCCGCCAAATTTTTGGACGCGGTGTGCCTATAGAAGTTTTCACTTCAAAATACAAATTTTTAAAATTGCACAACGCTAAAAGTGTTTTATTTATTGGATTATTTTAAGGGTTTAACGAAAATTTGAGGAGTAGTAAAGGCATTATTTATGCCAGCAAAGCGCCTGGACGCTACAACAGGCTGTCTGGTGTCAGTAGCTGGTGGATGCACAACCAACAACCATGGGTTCTTTAGTATAGTAAATTATTTCAGTTTAGCTAGTCAGGTACTCCTGAAAATAATTATACAGGTAGATGGTTTGGCCAGTAACATAAATGTAAGCTCCGTGGAACTTATCGCCAGAATTTATGGACGAAAACAAAAAATAACACATATGTTACTAACGATTAATTGATAGTCAATACTCTTTTAATTTCTAATCATTTTGAGCACGACAACTACGCAAATAATATAACCATTCTAAGGGAAATAAAAACCACAATATTTCAAAACCTTTAGTGTATTGGGGAACATTTAAAAGAAAAATAATTCGACCACGCAGTTGAACGAATTTCATAAATTATGTTTATATGTTTTAGAGTTTCAACCAACTATTTTGGAAATTGATCTACTCACGAAGACCCTGAATAGCTGCCTGTGTGTACGAAATATATTAGTTAAATTGGTTAGCATCCAAGCCTCTAACTTCGACTCAGCGCTCCTTCATTTCATTTCCAGGGGAAAAGCTTTGCGAGTTTGCACCTCGACCTTGCGGCTTCGGGTTGTAGAATGCTTCGCTTCGCTCGCAGCGTACAATCTCGTCCTTCGACCTCATATCAGAAGGATCCGACGGCCCTCACTTGGATTTAAACCGGGTACTTTTATAGTATTTACGTTTTGATAGATTTTTTGGGAACCCAGGTAGTGTACAAAAATAAAATGTGCAGAATAATACTCTACATTTATTTTTTTGCAGTTACTTCTTGTCCATAAACGTACTTCCGGTTGTTGGATTTTATTTCTAACGAACTCGTCCGAGCGACTTAGACAACCAACGAGTGTACCCAAATTTGGACCAAATCGGACTTAAAATGCGGCTCCTAGAGAAATATATAATACAATTTTTAATGACACTTCAAATTAAAGACTGACTTTTAAAGTTCTGAGGACTGTGATTGGTGCTCACTTACTACTCTTGACCTTAGGTCTCATCATAAGGGTCACTGCAATAGCTCATCTTTTCTATGGAAATTAGCTAGTTAAAATGTTTGAAATTTTTATTTTTCATAGATGTTAATCAATTGGAAACTTTGCTACTTCAATATCCCATTATTTAGACGTGGCGTTTTCAAATACTAGATTTTTCTTTCATAGATTATTTTTTTATAATCTTCCGAAAGTCAATTGTCGCCTATTTTTCATGTCTTAGTATGTATTATACAGGCTGAATGAAAAGTCAGAGAGTATCTTAATATTCGTATTCAATTGAAATTTGAAGGTAGATGAGATTGAGGAACCTACTCTATGTACAAATTTGGTCTGCCATCCTTGATCCGCCACTTTGAATGTACTTTTTTTTAAGAGGAAAGTGGTCATCATTCCAATGTAGAATTTTAAGACAAAATCAAAGGTGAAAACCGCACATCTGTAGGCTATCTCAAATTGTTCTAAAGATATTTGCATTTATTTTTATTTTATTATTTTGTTTTTAATGCAAACATTTGACATTTCCATTATTTCGCTACATTGAGTCCCTCGGTAAAAGATACAGAATATGTATTCGCCATTATGTTCCATTCTTTATACCAAAACAAATTGGCGTTAATTATTTCCCTAGCAAAAAATTAGACAGCCTATCGCAAGACAACTTTAATACTGTATTTATGGGATTCGGGCTTAGGATAATTATTTCTTGTTGTTTTGTAATGTTTTGTTAGCGTTATTCATGTAACGCATAGAGCTAGAGGTGTTAAAGTAAAAAGGTTTAATAGTCTTACAACCAACAGACGGTAAAAACCATTGTCTAAATAAGCTTGCAAAAAGAAATGATTGTAACCTTCATTGTATAATAAAGCTTTAATATTATTATATTATATATAGGCGTATATTTGCATTTATTTACACTGAACTATTTTATTTAATGTAAAAATGAAATAAAGTACATTAAACTTCTTACCTATCAAATTGTAATGTTGAATAAAATTAAACATTATCAAACAATCAAACCATAAGGTATTAATACACATAAATTTTAACAATAATTAACAAAAATAATATTAGTAATAAATATTACATATAATTACAATAAATAAAAAAGTAAGAAAACTTAAATTGTTTATACTATCAATGTAAATACCTTCAGAATGGTTTCAGATATGGTTTTCACCATTGGTTTTGTCCTAAAATTCTACATTGAAGTGATGTATCAAATTACTATTTTCCTATTTACAAATAGGCACATTCATAATGGTGGATCCAAGATGGCGGAACGCATTTTTGACATCTTAATAAAATAGTATTTAACATTGAGTAGGTTCCTCAACCACATCTATATTCAAATTTTCCTTTATATACGAAATATTAAGTCGTCCTCAGACCCACCCTAAATAGTACAGGCGGGGCTACAAAACAGCAGTGCCTTCAATGTATTACCTTTTACACTATACGGATCGTTGATTGATCAACTCTTACCTAAAAATCACAAGAAATAATCAAATTTTTATTTTACTATGTTGGAAAACACTATGCTATGTCTCGATGTCCAAACCTATGCGATAATGTTGGTCAGCAGCTACGTTTTTTTTAACTGCCAATGTAGAGTGTTTTTTTAATTACCTATGTGGCTCTTTGTGCAAGTTAACTGAGGTCATTAACCCATTGAGCTTTGTCATCGTTGCTCTTTAACTATTCCATACAAATTTTACCCAATAAAACTGTACCTGAAATCTACAGGACATAAGACAAAAAGATTTGTTTATTAGTCCAATTAAGTGTCAATAGCCCAGTAAAACTACACATCTCTTGGACAAATTTCAAGTAGTCACTTTCTCTGCGTTTCTATATGTTTTTTGTGGTTCTGGTTCTGAATTTGAAGTTTGCAACCAAAATTTCATTAAGCGTTAAGATATATTCGCAAAAATAGCGTGATTTATTAACTTTTTTCAGTTTCTTACCTATAACACATAAACTATGCATTTTATTGAACAGACTACCCTTTACAAAATTAAAGAAGATAAAATTTTCTATAAAGGAGATAGAGCAAGTTGAAAACTAACAAAATTTGAGCACTTTGAAAAAAATAGCTTTCTTTGTCTGTGTTTCGTAGCTATGTATTTCTCGAAGAAACACACCAAGTTCCAAATAAAAATAATATTAAATTGAAACAAACATGGCAAATAGTATTTCAAGATGAAATTTATACATCAACAAAGGTGTTTGTACTAGTTTCACCTTCAATGTAAAATTAAAGTGCCTTGTGGTTATAAGATTTTTATGATCATGGCACTTCTTTCATATAAATAAATTGCGAAATTTTTATTGAAATCGTTCGATTAGTTTTTGAGTCTACAGGATGTGTTTTTAAAATGGGCAACTATTGGTATCTTGTAAACTATTGATCTGGCAGCAAACTTTAAATAGGAAAACTGTCAATGTTTTTTGAGAATTTAAAAAATATGTAGTTAAACTATTTGTAAACTTTCGTATTTCTTATGGAATATCTTGTATGATGATTTCGGATGTCACAAGTTATTTTAAGAGATTTTGGTTTTTGATTTTTTTTTGATACGACTAATCGTTTCAAAGTTAGAGGGGTATAAAATATTAAAAACACCCTAACTGGGTGGAAGATATTTTGTATGGAAACGTTTTGAACCAATGAAAACGTTCTCAACACTAATAAAGACAAATAAATTGTTTAAAGCAACAAATACTGTTTTTGCTATTTTTAAAAACCATAATACAGAGGAATTAAGTGACAAACCTTCAAATTTGTCCCACATGAAAAATGAAGTTGATAACAAATGTTCAATATCAGCTGTTGATTCTCATTGTTGCAAATTGTTGTTTATCGAAAGCCCTCTGTGTATTAGGCTACAAGTTATCATTTTAAAGTACAATTTTTATGTTTTTATATAGGAAATTGGTTGCCAACATTCGAATTTTTTATGGAACACCCTTTATTTTATGATTATTTTGGATTTTAGTAAATTCTGGATTCTGAATCAGCTGATATTTGCTTTCAATAAATTAAAATTTTCAACAATGAGAACGTGGTCCATAAGAAATTTGAAAATTGACCGCCATAATGAAAAATGGCAACCATTAACAAATATTTTTTTGCTATATATTTTGTAATTTCTCAAAAACAAGGAAAGGTTCCCCATTTAAAGTTTGCTGTCAGATTTATAGTTTACAAGATACCAACGGTCGCCCATTTAAAAGACATTCTGTATTGTGGACAAAGAAACAAACATTCAATTTTATACATAGAGACCATACAGCATTACTATAAAGCACAGGTTTATCATTGAACTAATTTAATATTATAACTGCAGGAGTTTTTTTACTTCATATATTGATTGCCCAATAGTAATATTTATTTTTATCATTTACGAAACCTGTTTATGGAAACAGTAACCACTAACGCAACGGAAAGCAAACTATTCGTACATTTTCATTAACACAAACAGCAAAGTTACGTTTGAAGACATTTCTAAAAGTTGGCAGCACTTCAAGTGATTAAAACACACGAGTATTGTAAGTTTGCGCACTCTAGGGGAATTTTATGAAGTTGAATTGGAACTTCAAGTTTTTAATACGCGTAAACAATTCTTTCAGACCAGCTGATAATATCGCGGAGTGCATGTAGGGTTAGTAATGTTAGTGTTATAGTAAATCTGTAAAGACTTTTACAATATCACGTGGTGCATAAGTATACTTAGAAACAGTTATTTGTACTCTGCTTTTAATTAAAAGCCACAATAGTAACAAGTTGTTAAGTTATTTCTGATGCTATTTTGGAAAGAATCGTATTGAATTTAATAATCGTTAATTCGAACACGCAGCTGAACAGCTGACGAAATATATTTAGCAGAATTTGTTTGCACCTCAGCCTCCAGCTCCGGCTTCTGGGCTGCAGTGTAAAAACGCGCATTTCGAGTTTGCACCTCGACCTTGCGGCCTCGGTCTACTTCGCTTCGGTCGCAGCGGTAAACTAATTTAGCGGGTTTGCATCGGGTCAGAAGCTGCCTCCACGTGTATTTGAACCGGGTACTTTTATTGAACTAAAGATTTGATCGACTTTGTGTGAACCATATATAGGGTGGTGGAATGAACAAAATGTGCGGAATAAACTCCTATTATTATTTATTTAGGTAAAAGCCTAACAATTTACTTTCGGTAATTCATATTTCTGGTTGTATTTTTTTGGCTAACAAAGTTGTCCGAGTGACAAAAGTGTGTATACAATTTTGACCAAACCGGAGGTAAAATAATGCCGCTAAAGTGCAAACACATACATACTGGGTGTTCGGAAAGTATGGAAACAGTTTAATATTTCGTGAATATGGAACATTTAAGTTAGATGTGATTGAGGAACCGACTCTATGTAAAAATACAATTTTATTAAGATTTCCAAAAAATTATCCGCCATCTTGGATCCGCCATTTTGAATGTAACTTTGTTTTTTTAAATGGGAAGGTGGTCATGTGATAAATCATTTCAATGTAGAATTTAAAGAGAAACCCAACGGTGAAATTTGCATATCCGTATCTTTAACCGATTAAAAATGGAGGCCAAAAAACAACGAAATCATGTTCTCTAATTTTGCCCCAGTTTGCTGTTCTATTTTTTCTTTTTCTTATATAATTAATTATACTTATTTTTGGATTCAGAATTAAATAATATTTCAAACGATATGCCGCACAACTGTATTTGAATGAACCACTGGAAATCAATTTTGAAAAAACCAAAATGGATGTAACTCAAAATTTTTAAATACTCCCAAATATCGTTGTTTGGCATATCGTTTGAAAGATTATTTAATTCTAAATCCAAAAATATTAATTAATATTTTAATAAAATAGTACAGCAATATGGGGAAAAACACGATTTCATTGTTTTTTGGTCGCCATTTTTAATCGGTTAAAGATATGGATGTGCAAATTTCACCGTTGGTTTTCCCTTCAAATTCTACATCGAAATGATGTATCACATGACCACCTTCCCATTTATAAAAAACAAAGTTACATTCAAAATGGCGGATCCAAGATGGCGGATGAATTTTTGGGAATCTTAATAAAATAGTATTTTTTACATAGAGAAGGTTCCTTAATCACATCTAACTTTAAATTTTCCTTATATACGAAATATTAAACCGTTTCCAGACTTTCAGAACACCCGGTATATAACATTTTATAATGACACTCTAAAACGTGTTCTGGGGACCATGATCGGTCTTCAATGACCACTCTCGATCTTAGGTCTCACCATAAGAGTCACTGCAATAACTAATTTTTCCTAAGAAAAATCACGAATAACTGTTTTTCGTCATACAAAGGAGATTATGAGAGAGCCTAAACATTTTCTATTAAAGTTCAACTTTGTTTTATTCGGGAAGGATACCACAGATACCCAATACTTATAAATCTATATAACAATTTGTTAAATTTTTTAACTACAACTTTTTTTAAGATTATTGAATTTTTCGTCACGTAAACATTCAAAGAGTGAAAAAAAGCTGGAGTCATTTTTTACAGTCCCTGTAGCACTTTTTAAGATGTACCTATAGGGAAATTCTATGAATGTCTATTATCAACTATTTTTCGCCAATATCAACATTTCCATTATATATTTTTACTTTTTATACAGTATTTTCTTTGTGTTATCATATTATTTTGCACCTATACTTATTTATTAACTCATCATCAAGCCTTCTTTGTTAATTTAAACTTGTATTCCAGGTTGTTTTTTAATTCGAAGAAATAGACGTCTTACAAATATTAGCAACAACATTTGAAAAAATTTACAATTAAAGAATTTTACCTGCAAACTTGTCTTTCTTCTTTCTTTATGATAATATTCCAACTTGAAGTTTATCTTTATTCCAGTTACAAGATGGAGTCAATTAGGCAGAAGTGTTTAATATTATAAAAGTTTGCGAACGTAGCGAACGAGTCAGTTTTACAGTAACATATTCGTGTTGAAGTTAAACTGCTGAAACTTTTCCGTTTCATCATAACACTTTACGGTTATACCCGTAACTAAGGAGGGGGAGGGGGAGGGGAGGTGTATTCCTTTAATTAAAACAAACAGGTTCATTAGAGTTCACTCATTAAAGCTGGGAGTAATTAGGCGCCTAAATTCTACGTTTGACCCTTCTAGTTTAACGCACACAGGTATAAGGATGTAATTTTATTTAGTCGTAATTATTGGATTTATTAGTGGATTATTATTGCATTTAAAAGAAACACGTTCGTCAAAGCTCACTCATTGAGGCTGAGGGTAATTGCAGTCATACAACTTCTTTAATTTACGAAAAATGGCAGAAGCATGAACAATAGTCTTCAGTAAAGACTACCAAAGATTACCGTTGAGGGGCTTGTGTACATCGAGACCTTGGACGCGCCAATCGCCGTTGTGCGACGTTGTCACGTTCTTCCCACGCATCTAACTGAACGCGGCTGACTCAACGCATTTATAATCCTTTAAACCGTGCGCTCAAAGACAATGCCACAACTACCTTGAAATAGTTATTTGTATTGAAAATAGAGAATAACACGGGACTTTTAAAAAAAGTACTTATTCGTACGTGCTCTCTACTTCCTGAAATAACTGTAGTTAAAATACTGAAAGCTTCGTCTTCTTTGGTTACTGATCTGAGACTATGTTTAACTACGAAAATCAAGTAGCAAATATACAAATTAATGAAAACAGAATTGAACTGTGTAAATAAATACTTACGGTAACAATGAATCGTACGCCTAACGGACATTACAATATGCCACTGTTACACAGATTATAAACATTATAATTTATTTTGAACACGACAAATCCGGAATTTACTGTATTAACTGCGAAATGTGTCCTAAAAAGTATACAGGTCAAACCATAAGAAGCATGAAGATACGAGGTAAAGAACACTTTTCTCATTTAAAATATAATAGGCCTGATAAATCTGCTATGGCTAAGCATTGTTTAGATGAAAATCATCATTTTAAAATAGAAAATTCTAAACTGTTAAAAAATGTTACTAAACCCAACACATTGGACGCTTAGGAAACTTTTTATATTAACAAATACCGTAACATAATTGTGAATAATGAATTAGGTCCCTTACAGAATTCTTTATTAATGTAATAGTGTTATGTTTTGTTAAATATTAATATTAGTTTAGCCATCTTATTTAAGCTATATTGTTATTGTTAAGATAGTTGATTAACGGTAGGCGGTGGTTAACGCCTTAGCTTAGGTTTATGACACGCCCCCTGTAGGGTACGCCTCTTCTGGTTAGGTATTTATACGGTGCGTTGTCACATTCTTAGATCAGTTATAGTTTGGTTACAGTAGCCCGTGCATCACTGAGGATGGCGACATTGTCGTTGAAACGCGTTTGAGGTTAGTAAACGTATTTATTGTGAGATTTTGTGTTCAGGTTTTATTTTATCTAAGGTACTTTCTCACAAGTCAAGCTCATTAGTTATTTATTGCACTTAATTATTGAACGTTTCTCATTTAGAAGATTAAAAGTTAGTTAAATAATTGGAAAAATTTGACATATATTTCAAAGAATTTTTAGAACTTTAGTTACATTACTAACTTGATGACAATGAGTATTCATGTACGTTTGGTGCTCTCTTTAAGTATGTATATATTGTGTATTCCACATGACGTAGATTTAATAATTTGCTGTGAAGTTAAATTAAATTATTTTCCTCTTAAATGGCTCCAAATCAGTAAAATAAAAGCAAAGGTAACAGAATTTAATGCAGCAGTTAATTTTGTTTGTCAACACATTTTGAAGATTTCCAGAAATTTCAATGGACGAATTATGAGTTTGAATTTATTTCACTTACAAGTTTTCAAAGACACGAATTTTGAAAATTTTCTTCTAAAACCACATTTTTACTATTATAATTTTATTTTATTATTTAATAATAGGGTATAATTTTATTACCTATGGTTGTACCAGAAATGAATCAAGGAACACGATGGTTTCCTTTTAGTAATTTTCAATTTTGTAATCATTACTCTTGTGAAGATATCATGTTCTCAAAGTCAGGAGTCTACTAACTAACTAAAATAGTAGGGCACGTATAGCCGAGCGGCAAATACCAGGGTCATTAGGAGTGTTCGAGACTAGCAGATCACCAGTGCTATATGGCAACGCTGCGCGCCCATCCTATTGGCTCCACGCAGCGGTAATCTTTCGTGGTCTTTAATATAGTTAGAAAATTTCTATGGGTAGAATGTGCTATTGCAGTGACGCTTATGGTGAGACCTAATGACGGGCGTGGTCAATAAGCACCGGTCATGGTCCCCAAGTCACGTTTTTCGGTGTATTTAAATTTTTTATCTATATATAATATGTGTTATATCGCAATCTAAATGCCGGATTTTTCGTCCGATTTGGTCCAAATTCAGTACACACGTTGGTGTTTTAAGTCGCTCGGACAATTCCAACAAAGCACGTTTTTTGACCGGAAGTAACGATTTTTTGTACTAGAATTACACGTTTTTGGATTTTGTCTAAATATATAAATGTAGGATATTATTCTGCATATTTTGTTTTTTCCACTATCTGTCTATTTCTCCTAAAGTCTCAACCCCAAAAAATACAGTAAAAGTACTCCAAAATCGAAGCGAAGCGGTCCATGAACTAACGGTGTAAGGTCGAGTTGCTAATTTGCAAAGCGCAGACCATGTTTTAAGGGCGCATGGTCGAGGCAAAGCAAGTGTTGTGCTATGAGGGGAACGAAGCAGCACGGGATCCGGGGCTGGGGCTTGATGTGCGAACAAATTCTACTAATATATTTCGTACACGCATGCAGCTATTCAGTGGTTTCGTGAGTAGACCAATTTCCCAAATAGTTGGTTGGAACCCGAAATTATATTGGCAAAACTTAATTATGGAAATTCGCTCAACTCAAGACAGCAGTTCAACTGCGTGATGGAATTATTTCTTAGTATGAGGCAGATCCAACAACTTAAAACCTTGATGAGCTTCGGTAATACACATTTGTTAAAGCTGCAGCTAAAACTAACTTTAACCTAAATAGATTGCCACCAACTACAGATGCTGAACAACTTTATACCACGATCAGTTACCAGCAAGTTCAACCATGGCTGGAAAACGAAAAGACCCTTTGAAATTATTAGACATAAAAGAAGGATCCAACAATAGAATTCTTCATTCAGTGCATTTGGTATTTTTGTAAAAATGTTTGCATAAAATCAGGACTGCATAGTTTTTGCTACGAAAGTATTGGACAGCCCTGCAAAATGAAATACCAGTTATTTTAGTCAACGGACTGAAGAAGAAGATCATAAGCCAGTTGACATGGTTGATGAACAACTGCAGTGTTCACATTGAATTGGAAGTAGTGGAATGTTACTTTGTGAGAAACGGAATGAATAATAAAGAACATAGAGCTGGCCTTCAAAACTTATGAAAATGTTAAGTTGTGGTTCAGCAGACAACAGTTTCAGAAAAGTTGTGTAATATATCATTTTTTATTATTTACTTACATAATATGTATTAATACATAATAGACTTGCATTACTGAACATGCATGATATACAAATTATGTTTCAACCATTTCATTTTTAAATACATTGTTTTCTTCCAATATTCAGTTATTACGTGTTTTCCTAAACACTATAAAAAGATTTTATCTCAGAGTCTATATGAGCTAGCAGAACTAGTTCTTAAGCTTTACTACCTCTATTACAAATGTTATTTTGTCAAACTTTGGCCTCGGATTCACCATTTACTTGATTACTGTAATAAATAATAAAACATCAAGGGACAGAAATAAGTTGTCACCACACCTTCAGTAAAGTTATTAGCCCAGCAAGTATTTAATAAAAGAAAGTTCCACCTGGTGTTGATACTAAATATACCTCCTTCCATTTTGGGAGAACCAAATCCAGCTTTTTCACTACTTTAAGCTTGTAATTTTCAAAATTAAAATTATCTACCAAACAACTTTCATCTACTTCCATGACCTCAACAAATCAGATCAAAATACTCTTTGATTTAAATAACCTGTTTTTATTTGGCTGCACAATTGTTAATCATTTGAATCATTCCATAAGTATCACTCATCCTCTATTAGCCTAAGCCTAGATGAGGACTCATTATGTGACATTGTTTTATAGTTAAGTATTTTATTTGTTTAATTGAATCACAATAATAACTTTGAATCCGAGAATTTATTTAGTATTCATTTGTACTAATTGTGTATTATTAATTTAATAAACCATTATCAATCCTCTTCACACAGCGTATATCTGGTTATTTTATAGTTGACGTTAAATAATGTAGGAGTGACTAAATGTAACAGTGACAACATACTCAAAATATTAACATTTAATTTGCTGGACTAATTGATTTTATTTCTTCACCTCCTTTTTTTTTTGTAGAAGATTATTTTGGATATTTGTTTACAGGAATTAGGTAAAAGCACCCGAACAGCAGCTTCAACTACAAGTTCCCGCTTCGTAAATAACTGTGACACAGTTCGTAACAGATTTAAAACATTATCTAACAGTACAAATTACACCTGTTTCAGATAAGTTATTTTGGGATCGAATTTTCATTAATATAGGGAAAACTGTATAGCTAGACAAACTTGAATGCGTTTAGACTGATTTAATATAGCCAGAGTAACGTGGATTTAACTGCAATTTACATCTTGTTAAGTTTTTAAGTACATTGGAGACAGCACTAGTAACGCCAAAATTATAGTTGCTTAAAAAAAAAGGGGGAGAGGAAATTTCAATTGTTCGCTGTGTAATTTAGAAACAAACGAAAATATTTTCCATTTTTTGTTGCGATTTGTCCATTCTTGAGAACAATTAGAAAGCATTATTTTGGGTAATTGGAGTTGAGTTGGGAGGAATTTCTTCAACATGTATACAGGGAGAATTGGAAATATGTTTCTCGGTACGTGTAACAGCCTTGGAAATATAGATGGGAATTAATCCGACAATTCAATTACTAATATTGCGAATATTTATTTATTTTCATGTCTCTGCTCCCCCAATCATTTGTTAATATTTATATAGTTGTAGGCAATATATGCTTGACATTTATGTTGCTGTTGGTAACCTTTTCTTAGTTGTTTAATAAATGTTTAGTTATCATCGGCTACGAAAAGAAAATAAGTAAATAGTATTTTGTGAGTATGAGCTTGTGTGTGTATGCAATTATGTATGGGTGTCGTACTTGCTGTAACTGTTTCTTATTATTTTCTGGCAAGTTATTGTTACCATTAATGTAAAATAATTTGCATGTAACCCATACAGCTAGAGATGTTACAGTAAGAAGATCTATAGTTTACCAACCACCTATAGTTTAAGAAGGTATAAAACACCATTGTCTTAATGCTTCTCAAAAAGAATTGTAACCTTCTCATTATAAAATAAAGCATTATTATTATTAATTGCTATAAAACGAACAGCTAGTAAAATTTAATAGCAGCTAATCACGTTAAAATACAAATTTTTCACAAAAAAGGATAATTAAAATACTCAAAATAAATTAAACCTAACAAACTTGTACTTAGGGATCAATATCGACACAGTAATTAATTAATGGCTCAAAGAAACGACGCAGCTTTGATAAAGTCAGTTTTACAAGATTTGCTGACAGTTTATTTGAAAGAAGAGTTGTTGCACGGCTTTGTTAAACCCCTGCTCAGTGCTCAACCCTGTTACAGTAAGCCATTCCTTTTGTACGGCCAAGCCTTGTGCTGCCATCTAGCGTCAACCGTTCATTAAATTGACACTTGATAATTATAACCAAACAAAACCTCCTTTCACTGCCTCTTCTCGTCTTGCGTGTAATTAGGAGGGAAATATGTCACGTGTTTGAGATTAGAGTATTGTGAGGATGAGGGAAAGGAAGGATTTTATTTCTTAAATGTAATGTGTACGTCCTACTAGAGTAAAGGAAAACATAAGATATTCCAGAAGATTAATTTTGAACCCTTATTTAAAATACTTATTGTATCGTCATTAAATTGTATGTGTCATACCCTCACATCTCTTCATTTCTTCTCAGTTTTTGTTTAAATTTTAAAATAACTCAACTTAATTAAAACGTGGAGGCTATATATATTCCACGGACTCCCTAGAGTTCAGTATTGAGGAATGAATCTTTTAAATTATACTAAACAATTATTTAACTGAGTTGTAGTTGTAGAGTATACACGGTGTCCAAAACGTCTCACCCTCCTGAACTTTGGAACAAGGTAACAAATAGAAATAATTCGACCACGCAGCTGAACCGCTGACGTGAGTTGAGCAAATT
>JAGFPH010010607.1:19749-39106 GCA_018207615.1 Philaenus spumarius | reverse complement strand
TGAATTAGTCACAATATGTTTACCATCATTCAATAGTACAGCACTACACTGTAGGCTATCCTAAAAAAAGGCAGGATGTCCTAAAGTAAATTTACACCATGTAATCATTACAAATAATTATTTATACATTTTTTTCTAAAATAACAATGTAAAGTGACTATAATATAACCAGGAATGGTTTGGTTGTTCTTTCGGTATAATTAAGGTGATCAGACGTCTCGCTTTAGACACTTCTGTCCCGCTGTCCCCCAAATTTCCCATGTGGTACGTCCAAATGTCCCGCTTTGGTGGAATATAAGTTTTTATCTTAGAACATGACATTAAGGCTCAGCTCCCTAAATTCCAAACGGCGAAGTTGGCTACCAATTTCAATGTTATAATATCCTAACCTTACCTTCACTTTTAAGCATATTTTTGTGTTATTTTCGTCAAAAAACTAAAGCTGTAGACTATTTTTTTCTTTAAGTAAAATAGATTGTTGGTATATTGATTGCTAAGGTTTTTTGCAATATCTCTTTTTGCACCTGTGTAAATAATTAATAAAGTTTACTATTTATATCATACGTTTATGAAAACAATAAAACGGTTTTCAGTGATCGCCCCCTAACTCTAAACATTGATTGACCGTTGCTCCCTTTATGTCTATTAAAATTAATGGGCTATTATAGTAATCCTGGATACTGTTTTCAATGTTTCATATTTTCAAGATTTTTACAGACTTTTTGCCATCCATTATTGGCATCATTAGGCCTATGTACGATTACTACGACTTTGAATTATGTGACTTTCAAGATATATTGGCCAATCACAAGAGGCTTGGCGACGTCTAAGATTTTTATGACAAGTTGCAGACGAATAAAGATATACCGTATTTATAAATACTTAATACTCCATTTAAACCTGTTTTACGAATACATTTATTTGTGTTCCATTCAATTACCGAGCTTATAGCTGATCGCTACAACAGCCATTGCAATAACAATTCAAAAAGTCTATTCCATTTCAGCAAACACTATAAATATTTCGTAACAAAAAATTAATCTATAACACGGCAGTGGATGGGGAGTACTGTAACGAAGTAAACAATAAACGTAGGCCTACAACTTCAGTAGGCTATATTGCATTCGTTCTCAATAATAGCAATTTTAAATTTAAACTTAACATGTAGGCCTACACATTTTACATTTTGTAATACGATATTTATATTGATTTTTGGATGTACATTTTTTTAACATGTGCTAACTTATTAATATTAAATTTTCAGTGATGAACATTAACAATCATATTGACTAACACTTTCTTTTATATAAATAGCCTATAAATATAAAGCAAAAATTCGGTAATAATTTTACTATCACAGGATACTTTTAATATAGGTACTACCTTATCTGGGCTAGTGCATAAAACTAAATAGGTACTAATAGGTAAATCTTTTTTATTATTATTATTATTGGCTAAAGACATTAAGGAATGCCAGAATCCTATAATAGGGCAACTAGGAGCAGTGGCGGGCCCTTCAGCTACAGTGACTAGATAGAGACAGTGTGGCCAAGTGAGGTCTTGTTTCCTATTGGCCGGCAGCCATGTTTTTCCTAAACTCTTATCTGTTTCTATTATATTTGTTAAATTTTTTGCACGAAAAAAACAGAATACCTTTTTTAAGAAGAAACACAGGTTTTATTATTTAATTTCAATATAAATATCAAACTGTGACAATTAAATCGCTTGTTTTTCCCTTTATAAAAAAAAAACAAAGAGGTAATTTCTCTTATAATTACAAAGAGATATAACACTAATCTTTACATTATAATTATGAGCAGATGACATTACTTTTAGGAAAAACATGGCGGCCACTTTCATGTGGCCACACTGTCTCTATCTAGTCACTGTACTTCAGCTAGACCCGTGAAAGGGTATTTTTATGATTACCCATTATAGTTATACAAACACTAGGTGAAAGTCTCTCACACTAAGTATGAAGTTATTTAAAAGTACCTAATGTGTTTCAATTACTAATTATAATTATTATAACCCTAATATGATATACATAAATAAATATCAATTATAATAGTGGATACAAAGACAACAATAAAAATGCTTGTAAGTTAATGTGGCCAATTTAAATTGTTGCTTCATTCAACAATATACTGTACTAGCTGACCCGTATGGTGGTAGCGTTGCCCGTGGTGGTTGGTATTTTCCTATTTTCAGTCTTTTTAACGTAATTGTATTCTTTTTAAGTGTTCAGTCAGTAAGTGGTATTTGGCTTTTATATATATAGTAGATCTTAAATAATAAAAGCAGTATTGTCATAATAATAAAAGATCTGAATGATTTTAGTAACTTTGATCCTCCCAAACCCCTATGAAAAATTTCGAAATTTTTCATACCCTTTCTTAGTGAGCACCTATGGCCCTACAGGAAGCTACATACCAAATTTCATTCCAATCCGTTCGATAGTTTTGAAGAAATCGTGATTTAATAACTTTGATCCCCCAAAACCCCCCTAAAATTTCGAATTTTTTTAAACCCTTTCTTAGTGAGCACCTATGGCCCTAGAGGAAGCTACTTACCAAATTTCACTCCAGTCCGTTTGGTAGTTTTGAAGAAATCGTTTTTTAATAACTTTGATCCCCCCTAAAATTTCGAATTTTTTGAAGCCCTTTCTTAGCGAGCGCCTATGGCCCTAGAGGAAGCTACATACCAAATTTCATTTCAGTTTTTGAGAAATCGTGATGAGTGAGTCAGTGAGTGAGTGAGTGAGTGGTATTTCACTTTTATATATATATAGATTTATTTACAAACAAGCTTTTCTTGCCTTGTGACTAGTAACACATTTAATTTGCTAAAATCCAAATGTTGAGCAATTCCACTCTCCAACACCTAGAAGCTACAGTGACTAGATAGAGACAGTGTGGCCACATGAAAGTGGCCGCCATGTTTTTCCTAAAATTAATGTCATCTGCTCAGAATTATAATGTAAAGATTAGTGTTATATCTCTTTGTAATTATATTATTGGTTTTTGTATCATATTGTTTTATTATAAACTATTACCCTATTTGTTTTTATTAGATTAAAAAAAATACTACCTATTTACAAACAGCAATTATATGTCTTGTTTGTACATGTACGCACAACACTCGCTTTTATGAACTAACCACTTCATCTAATGTAATGATTTCGAGAGCAAAGTACTTTTGGGAAAACAATATATTTATGATTTGTCTAACATTGGGCTAGTTTTTTTAATTTAAAATAAACGGTACCAGGAAGTGGCACATACTTTCTCACAAATACATTTAAATTACTAAACAGATTCACTGTGACTTGTATGGTGGGGTAGGAGAGTTTTTTTGAAGTGAAAACTTCTTTAGCGCATAGCACTTCTTATTGGGAGAGGAAAAAGCATCAAACTCGCGACCGTCACCGCTCGAGATATAGTATGTATGTATATATATATATATATGATATTTGTGTTATATGTATATTAAATACCAAAGTCAGCAAAGTCATTAATGTTTTAAATTATTTTATCCTTATTCCTCCTCCTCTAATATTAGTACGGACAAAAAAATATAAATTGGTCATAGAAGTTATCACTTCCAACGTGTGGTCTTAAGCACACTATTTAATTTTTTATTAAAGTTGGGGATTAACTAATAAATATTATTATTATTATTATCTAGAGAGAAAACTATTCGATCGATTTCGAAAAAAATTGCACCAAACTCGTCAATTATGTCTTCATAGATGCACGTAAAAAGGTTTTGAAATTTTTTTTAAAACAACCCGCTTTATGGCCAAAAAACCCCCCAAAATCAGTTATTATTATTAGCTAAACGATAATTTTTAGAAAGATGCGGGTTTCTGTATATGGTAGGGCACATTAAAGGCTACAAATAAGCCAAATTTTATCAAAATCGTTAGAGCCGTTTTTTTATAAAAATATAATAACTGATTTTTGGGGGGTTTTTTGGCCAAAAAGGGGGTTGTTTTTCAAACATTTTCAAAACATTTTTTCGTGCATCTATACAGGCCTACTGGACATGTCTGGTGCAAATTTGGTTGAAATCGATGGAATAGTTTTCTCTCTAGCTTTGTATACTTTTATTAAAGTAGGCGATTAACTAATAAATATTATTATTATTATCTAGAGAGAAAACTATTCGATCGATTTCGAACAAATTTGCACCAAACACGTCAATTAGATCTTTATAGATGCACGTAAAAAGGTTTTGAAAATTTTTGAAAAACAACCCCCTTTATGGCCAAAAACCCCCCAAAAATCAGTTATTATTATTATTATTAGCTAAACGAGAATTTTTAGAAAGATGCGGGTTTTTTGTATATGGTAGGGCACATTAAAAGCTACAAATAAGCCAAAGTTTATCAAAATCGTTAGAGCTTTTTTTTATAAAAAAATAATAACTGATTTTTTGGGGGTTTGGCCAAAAAGGGGGTTGTTTTTCAAAATTGTTCAAAACCATTTTTTGTGCATCTTTACAGGCGTACTGGACATGTCTGGTGCAAATTTGGTTGAAATCGATAGAATAGTTTTCTCTCTAGCTTTGTATACATACAGACATACATACAGACATACAGACAGACATACATACAGACATACATATAGACATACATACAGACATACAGACAGACATATAGACAGACATTTTGTAAAAACCACTTTTTTGGACTCAGGGTGTCCCAAAACGGATATTTCCACAAAAATCTCAACATCGATTTTTTTTGCAATCACTATACTTTCTCTATACTTTAGTATAGTGAGAAAGTAAAATGATAATACGAAATCAATACATCTCTTTAAGCACAAATAGGCCAACATTTAAGTAACTAACACAGTTAGGCTTACAAATAAACTAGTTTTTGACTGTATAGTCTAAAAATGGAAATTTTTTCAAAGTTATAGGAGATAAGTAACTAAATTTCAATTGTACATCTACTTCTTAATATTGTGAGTAAAAGCAAAAATCTAAAGCTATCTGACGACACTTTTATTTGGAACCTATCAACACAGCTTTTATTCAACTTGGGTTGTGTTTATCACCTTCAACAATTAATATAAACAAGATATTTCTAAAATAAAATGCACCTTCAGGATGATCTAAGAATGGAGTGGAGTATTTTTGGAGTCGTTATGTCACTCTTCACCCCCTTTGTACTTGATGCAGTTGCATTTTCACAATTTACTAAATTGCTTCAAAATCTCTCCTTTCGTTTAATTTATACAAACAAAACATGCTGGCTTTCATCATAGTGCTTTTACTTTGAAAGATATTTATCATATGTTTACATATATGTTAACTTAAAATTAATTTTTGACAATGTAGGCCTATATTGTTTTTTATTATAACTACTTGTTCGGACATTTGCCATCATTTGTGTGTTAAATTATCAAACACGACGTTTCGGGAATACAAATCAATTCCCGTTCTCAAGTGACTAAAACTAACGGTACATAAACTCAGGCACTAGTCCTATGTAAGAGTAAATAAAGTAAAACTACAAATTAAAACTACAATTACTACTAACAGAGAATGTCCATTGTACTGAATGTATCAAATAGCAAATAAATTATTATTATTATATTATTATTATACATGGGCCCCCATACCTATGGGCAGAAGGGGGCCGCGACTCCCAGGGAATGGAAAATATAGGCCTATATATTATTAATTTTAGTCAGGTATTTCTCTTTTAAGAGATTAGCACTAAAATATGTTTTAAATGTTATGTGCCGTTTGATTTTACATGTACTTATTTTATTTTTTACAAGAGTTCAAGCATGAGCTGCTGGGTCACTACTTGGTGCGGCCTCTAGGAGTGTTATAGGTCTTTGTGTATTCACTGACGGTGTAAAGGTACAGACTCAATGCTGTGTGGGTTAATGTAGCCTTGAACAGCCGAATCGGCTTCCCAAATTTTAAATTTTCTTGGACCCCTTTTGCCGAAGTAGGGGAGTATAGGATAGGAGGAGGACCTGGTCTAGCCCCCCCCCCCCCTAGAAAATGTCATATGGGCGCCCATGTACATATACCAAGAAAACTTTGATTTATGTGGCTACATTAAATAAGTAGCTTGTATCTTCTTTCTTATTTTATGTTTATTCAAAGACATTTTTTTAACTGCATTCGTGAGATCAAAATTACTGTTTTGAAAATTTTTCATTTTTTCAGTAATTTTAAAACTAACGTTTAATTGTGTTTGTGCTGGTTTTAGACTTATACTTAATAAATTAAAGTTTTAACAAAAAAATTAATTTTCTCAATAATAACACTTGTCATTTTAAACCAAATATTCCTTTAAAAACACAACTAAGCCTGCAAAGCCTATATTTAATATTTAACTGATGTCAGAATAAATTTTATAAAAACCTGAATAATTTAATGTATTCTACTGATTGTAAAATTGTTTATTAGAATAATGAAAGTCAGTACCGGTATCAAAAGAAAACTGATATTGCTAAGCATTTGTATATAGACTAATGTATGTAATGAAATATGTTAAATCTCCCATTGTTAGTTTTGTTTAAATAAGAGAAAAACTGTCAAATTTTTTATGGTTATTATAAGAACATTAAACACCAATTGAAATAAAATATAACAACATTTTAACACAATAAGATGGATTTTATTACCTTATTTGACCAGCATAGAATCTCGGTAACAATTGAACCAATTTTTATGAAACCGTAAGGTGGGGTTACTTTGCACCACTTTTTTCAGATTTTTGTTAAAATTAACATGATTTTTTAAATGCTTATGACACATGTATAATTGTTAGTGCTACAAAATGCCCAAGTGTTGTATTACTATTGATAAGAAGCTTATATAGCCTAATTATATTAGTTTTTTGTTAATTTTATAGCATCATAAAAAGTGGTGCAAAGTATCTCATAGGATGAGTATACTTTGCACCACTACTAAAATAATTTTAAATATGAAGGAAAATTGTTACAATACAACAAGAAAACTTTACTACAATACAATTTTTCTGTTTTATTTATTTTTTCTTAATTTGCCACTATTCCTATTTAATTTTACGTAAAAATTATTAATATCTGAGCAATAGTAATGAATTTTTAGCCAAATGTATACAATTTTGTTTTCTTGGTTTTTTTTTAGTAAATATATACTGTACGTACATACATAAATACCTTAGTAAAATTATGCAAAACAGCCACAGCCGGAGACCAGATATCTAGTCATATCCCGTCAGCTTGGAGCCAACCACCGTTTGCTTTACTTCCGCCCTCCTACCCTCAAACCACATATATGATTAGATTATCTGGTCTCCCTAGCCTAGATTCGAACTCAGCATCTTCTGATGCAAATAGTAACAAAACTTCAGTTACTTTACTGTCGGTATAAATGCTACTGTACGTGTAAAGTAAAAGATAGTTTATCAGCACCATCTAGTAGCGGTTATAACGAGTTTGCTGGGTTCTTATTAAGTACGTTTGTATAGCTTGTATTCGTGAGATGTTTATAATAATTACTTAGCTTGGTTCTTAATAAGTTTCTAAGTTAGTCTGTATAGTTTTTGTTCGCCTTCGTAAGAGATTTATAAAATGACTTAAATTTATATGATTATAAGTTAATACAGAATAGAAATAAACTGCCCTTTCCTGATAATCTCTCATACAGTTGAATGTAGCAAGAAAAGTTATGAACAGGTGTTTTTATACACACTTATCACAACAAAACTTCACTTGTAAATCCAAGTAACAAACAATGGCTTGGATATCATCTGTGAACATTACAAATGTACAGTGACTAGATAGAGACAGTGTGGCCGTATGAAAACGGCCGCCATGTTTTTCCTAAAAGTAATGTTATCTGCCATGAAGTATAATGTAATTTAATTTCAAAATATTTATAAAACCTTTTGTTTTATTTCATAAAGGCCTCGTAAACAACTTTTTAAATGTTAAAAAGTATTTAGAAAGCAGATAAGTCGTTTAAAGTGAAATAAGAATAACCTTAAGTCGCTTAACCTTTAAAAATAATGATTTAGCCTACTATCACATTTTTTACTAGCCTATGTGGATAGTTGAATACAGACGTTAATTACAAACTAAAAATTAAAAGTAAAACAAAACGAAATATAAAACAACGAATAGGCCTAAATGAAATGCAAAATTATTATCCTGTCGATAATTAACTTTTTTTATCAATGAATAAATTTTACAAATTGAATATTTTCAAAGTTACACTTTCTGATTTTTACAATGCATTTTATTTCCATCAGATTTTTTTTTTTTTTTAATAAGCGAAGCAATTAAAACTTTCCTAATTAACTAATTTATTTATATTTCAATAATTGAAAGCTAATAATAAAATTAATGTCTCTGACAATAATTTAATATTGAAATTACAATGCTTTGATTTTGAGGTTAGGCAATTCAAGATTTTCAAGTTTAAGTTATTCAAAGCCGAAAAACAAGTTTCATTATTAATTTCCCTCGTTATTTCAGTTAGGCCTACTTATTAATGTGATTCTTGTCTTAGATTGTACCTTCACCAAGACTAAAAGAAAGAAAAAATAACGATGACAATTTAATTTGAAAACTATGAACAAACGTAGGGCTAACACGGACGAAATTATAGGTTTGGGCCAAAAAACAGTTCTTAAAATTGCGTAATACTAATATTTACTGCATTTATCTTTTTTATTGATAAAAAGGATTAGCCTATGTTATGAACTTTTTAAAATGTTGTAAATAAAAGACTTTTGGCATGTACTTACTTCTGAAATATGCATGCTGAAGCGATTCCGTAGAGTGGCGGGAGTAGCCTATTCTGCTGTCATTTCCTTATAAATATGGTGCAATATCACGTACTTCAACACAAATTGCTTTAAAATACCTATTACGTTTATGTAAAAGTAAAAACTAACAAATATCTGTTAAAAAAACGGTAACGTCGCTTTTACACTATAAATGTACCGTAATGTAAACAGATACGAATTTAGGAAAAACATGGCTGCCGACATCTCGACCAATAGGAAATAGACCTCACTTGGCCACACTGTCTCTATCTAGTCACTGTAAACAAATGTGCATTGCACTGCCATCTACAGGGTACATTAAGAACTACGATGATCTAGTTTGATTGTTGGCCAATAAATGGCAGCAAAAGTTTTTATTTGAATGGTGCAAAGTATCCCCTGATGGTGCAAAGTAGGGAATATAATAATGTTCTAGTGCTACATCATTAACAACATAAAATTCATTCCCATTCGTCATTTCCTTACTATTTTTATGTAAAATATTATTATTTATATAATAACAAGAAACTAGTGTTATTATAGTTTTCTTTGTCATAAAATAGAAGTATAAATAATTATTTTTTCGGGTTATGAGATGGAAAAGATTCAAACCTCCTCGACTAAGTGCACTAAGACAATGTATCTAGCTTCACCTCACTCCACAATAATTTGGTGCAATTAATTGCACTTACTCTAAGTGGGACTACAACTAGGTTACATGTAAATAGATTACTTTGCCTGTCCAATAGGTCCAATAAATTGTTTTCATCTGCTAACCCACATAGACAGAAATCCAAATACAAGTACTGTAGTGACTATTTTAAGAAATTATTTACTTTCAATCAATTTAAAGTTGTTATTAATTTTAATTGTTTTACATGAAATTAAAAACATTATGTTTGATTAATCGTGGGAGTAATGATCTCTTTACGGGCATTTTACCTTTGAGAAAATAGTTATTCTTCTAAAACTAAATATTTGCTTCACAATTTTTTTGTTGACTGTTTATTTTTTATCAAATTTCTCCTTATTTTTTATATACTGTTTAGATTTCTTGTACAAATAATCATTCTTATTAACAACTATTTCAACTATAATGTTTATGATTTGAAAAAAATAATTTGAAAACAATGTTGTTATTTATTTAAAGTGTAAAATAGACAAAGCCATAATTTGTATTTGTTTTCACTATCAATAACAGAACGACAATACGACAATCCGCTTGTTTTACTTATAATGGCCAAAAGAAAGTTTCCTAAGACAATCAATCAACTATGATAAGTATCTACTAAACTTTACATTACTCTAATAAAGTATAAATGCACTAATATCTAGAGCTTGATAAATTTTATTTATAATATATTTTGAACTTAATGAATAAAATGTGTTTTTATATTATAGATTAATAAACACACTTTGATAGATTAATAAACACACTTTTAATATTACCTAAAATCTAATAAGCAAAGAAAAATTACTTTTCCTCTTCCACTATCAACTTCTGATATGGAAATAAATACTGTAATTTTGTGAAACACCTATATATTGTATGATCTGTGGAATACAAATTTCCTTTCATAAAATTTGAAAAGGTTTAGAAATAGAATAATATGCTGTTTGGATATATTGTATTAGCCTACCCGTTTGTCTCCTTCATATGACTTTTTATAATCAATTTTTGTGTGTACATGTTTCCTATCTTCAGAACGTCTCACTCTGTTATGTGGCTTGAAAATATTATAAGTGAAGATTAACTACTCTTAATTGTTTTACAGATGAATCAAGAAATGAGGATAACTGGCGAGTGAGCCATGATCAACCTGCTAGACCTCAAGTTTGTGCCAAGTGTCCTTCTGATCGTGCAGTTGTTGCTAGGAAAGGAGCTAATACAGTCATCATGGAAAGTCCTCCTGTTGTACCTTGCTATCCGTGGTAAATATCACAGTATTGTAGTTCTTACCTTAAAATGAAAATATATCTAACAACCAACAAGTTTATTCACAAATTTGAAATTGAAATCTCTGTTAAAACAAAATTTGCATATTATATTACAATGTTGGATAATGACAACATTTGATCATGAAAATAGTTTTGATAACTCCTGGTTACATTGCTACAAAATGAAATTTAAATCTCTTTCCTTCTTTAAAGACTGTGTTTCCCCCCCCCCCCCCCCCCCTCATAAAATAAGCCCTCGAGAAAAATTACAGACAGATTAATTAGATACCGGTACACATCAGAAATACCGGTAAATCATCAATAAAAAAATACTATTTAAAACCAACAGACTTTATCTAGGCTTACCTACCTATGCTGACGGGGAATTTTAACTCGGTAAATGTGTACAAGTAATTGTAAGGATTATAAAACTGTAGGCCTATTTGTTAAATTTTGTTATTTATATACATTATTATATATTTATAGAAAGATACAAACATTATCTTTTAATTGCTTTTTATTTCATATTGATAGATCAAATGATTTAGAAGTTATTAATATTATAGTGAAGAAATTAATAATCGAATATTAATATGTTCATATATGTTATACGAAGATGTACGAATGTTTCCGAAGTTAAACAAATAGGTTAACTTCTTTAAATTTGTATAAACGAATATATTGATGATAAAAGGGATATACACTCGCTTTTATAGGAGTTGATTTTATAATAAAGTTGTTTTTCTGAGGTAAATATTAAACATTAAAATCAACAAAATGTAAATTAAGTTATGTGTCTTTTACCAGACCAAAAAAACGCAGGAGGTTATACCTAATATAATTATATAGGTTAAACTTATATTTTGTGTTTAGGTACAATATTGAAGGATGGTATAACACAACTCATTTAGCAACTGGCATAACAGCTGGTGTAACAGCAAATGCTCTTTTTCAAATTATAAATTATTTGATAAAAACACATATTTTGTAATTTTCTAGGTCAAATGTACATGGAGTAAAATTAAAAGTAATCCAAGGGCCTCGTCCTGGAACACGAGTTGGTGAAGGTAGTCATGAGTTAAATATTGTTATAACTCATTTTCGGCGCAGGATTACTACATGCCATTCACGATACAATGTCATAGGTAAAACTATCTTTAAGTAATAGTACTACATTGAAGTCCAAATGCATCTTCTACTTAAAACACAAGTACCGGAACTTAATAATTTAGTTTGTCTATAGTTGCACCAAACCAATTCTTAAACACATTAATTCATTAATATTATTTTCAAATTTAATTAAATTAATAAATCAAATTAACAATAAACATTGTAGGTAAATCTGATTCAATTCAGAATTGTTTACTCGGTTTGTCCAAACTACTGAATAGTCAAATAGTTTTTTCTCTCATTTTTAAATAATATTAACTTACATTAAAAATGTATAAACATTTTGCATCAAATTTAAATCGACGTTTTTCTAATTTGTAATTTTTCATGAGTACCGGTACAAACAAAACATCGAATACTATCATGAAATCCAAGACTTTTTAGTTTCACGAACATTATTCCTTACTTTGTATGATATTATATTTCAATTAATATTATTGTATTTTATAATAAATAAGAAATATGCTTGGATATAATTAGCTGCATAGGTTTCACAACAACTAACATAAAGTTCATAACTTGTATTGTCAAAAATAAGGAGATAAACTTTACAACACTCTAAATCAAAGTTAAATAGCATAACAATACTGCATGCAACAACTTATTTTGAATCTACTATTTTTTAACTTCCCGCTACCAATAAAGGGAAGTTATTGATTTCGGTCCGATTTTCGAAAGTCGAGTTTTCATTAAATCTCCACGTTTTGAGGTCCCAGGAAGCCATTCTGACTATTCCCGCCGAGGTGTCCGACCGTGTGTGTGTGTGTGTGTGTGTGTGTGTGTGTAGGAGCCTAGCAATATTTGTGGCAGCAATTGGCAATGAGAATCCCGTGCTATGGCGCCGGTTCCAATTGTGGCAGCATTTCGATGGGTGCCACAATTTAATCACCATTTTGTGGCTTCTAAAAGTCTAACTGATCATTTTAAATACATTTGAAAAACGTCGCCAAAATCATTTTAAGACATTCGTAATCGAAGGAGGGTATTATCTGGAACTCGTACAATGTTTTTGGTGACGCGTTGACAGAGCGCTCTGCCGGCCGTCACAAGAGTTAAACTTTATGTTGGCAGTGTTGCCAGGTTTCTCGTGCGCATAAATATTCCTTCATCATTTTTGGTTTAATTGCAATCCAATAAGGTAGAGGCGGTTCTCATGTGTTCGCGTTTAAGAACGTAAGAGCCGAATACATTTTTATATTATTTACCCACTTCAGTTATTAATTGTTTATTAGTTATTCAGTATTAGACTGACTTATATTTCAATTGCTCATATTATAACAAAGCCTACAGATGATGGTCTCTAAAATTATTGTGTCTTTAGTGAAGATTACTTGAAATTTTATTTTTTGCCTAGATTTTGTGTAGCTCTCAGTACTAGAATTTACAAAATAACCTAGGCCTATTTCTACTAAGATTTATGAATCCATTCTTGCTATATGCATGTCATATGGATGGATAAATGGTTTTCTGGTTTCAACGGTATAAGTTTACTATTTGACTCTAGCCTAATATTTTTGCAAACAACAACGTTCTTTTACATTCTACTGTTAAATGTTCAATACAGGTACACATACTGGGACTAAATACTATAGGTTAGAACCTTTTAGGTTTTTTTTATTATTCTTGTATTCCTGTTGCCGTAGGTTAGCCTAGGGTCGAATAGTACTTAAACTAGCGCTATGTCAGCGAATATTAAGATTATCTACGAGGAATAGGCTAATTATAGTTTATTAGTATAAGTTTGCCACTAAAAGATATATGCAATTTCAATAGACCAGAATAAGTAGCATATTAAGGATATTTAAAAGTTTAAGCTACTAACTGTAAAATAGTTTATGGTTCAAGTCAAACCTGCACATAATCAACTTAAGTTAATAGGCCTAAGACCTTATGTTTTGAATGAATAGAATCTCAAAGAATTTACATTAAGTAGAAGAGTAAGTTTATAAACTGAAATTAGTTACATATTAATATAAAAAATAATAAGTGTAGGCTTAGAGTTTATAATAGGCATTCCATATACATCTCTACCTCCATGAAAAGCATTGGCTCAATTCCCCTCATAAAAATGAATAAATAGTCAAATTTACAAAATTCTGATGCTGTTTGTTCGTTTTCAGTAGCCTATTAGGCCTACATTTAAATTAAAGTTCAACTTATTAGGCCTATACCATTAACAAGTCCACAAAACACTCTGACTGACCCCTCAAATTTTGTTGGTAAAAAGTACCTGCAATTTTGATTTTGGCCTTGTTTTCTGCTGAATTTTTATTAAAATTGCCAAATTATTTATTTTTATAAGTTTTAGATACCCATTCTTGGTAGACATTCTATGTGGACAAGTTTCATGGCTATTTGAAAAAAAATTCCAAAAATGATTTTGAAATATGAAGTTTTTTTAGATAAAATCTTATAATTTCACACATTTTTTTATATTACATGTATATACAGTGTTTGATTATGAGTAATGAATGATGTTTATTTGGTGTTAGGTATGCTAGCAGAATACTTAGGCCTACTCATTTTTTTGGATGGGCTTTTGTGTATGGGCTTAAAAGTGTAAAATATAATGTTAAAAATGATTACATTTTATAAAAATAATGTTAGACAAAATAATGTTTAGCTTCCACGATTGTAAATGGTAAAATGAATGTTAGGTGTTTGTAAAGATTACTTGATGTTTGATTATTCTTTATTTTAAAACAAAATGAGATCCTTGCACTCCAACCTCCATGCTTGCTTCACTTACAATTTGTGAGTGAAATAATTAATCATAATCTAAATTATTTTAGGTAGACCATGTGACCTATACATTAACAGATGTAATTTAATATTACATGTACAAAAAAACCTGCACATGAAATAAATTAGTTTATAACTACCCCAATGGCTCCGCACGCCAAACCCCGATGGAACCTTCTAAAAAGATATGTTATGTTTTACTTATAATAAAGGTGTAGGATTAATAATAACCTCAAAACTAAGATGATAAATAATGTTAAATGTTCAAATCAAATTATTTCGTATATTTTATAACAACAGTTATAATAAAAGTAAGGCTCAGGTGTAGGCCTACACTTAATCAAAACCTTTACCAAAAAGTTACTATCAATTACTGTATATTATCAATAAATAGGCCTACTATAATATGTCTTATTTATTTGTAATTAGGATGTAACATAGTTTTTCTTATTTTTAAATTCCTGAAAGCAAGTTTTTATTGGTTTGTGTGTGTTGAAACATGTGTTGGTTGAGCCTAGGCCTAACTTAAAATATTATTTTGTACTAAAAGCTGCATATCCGAATCAACTGTTTTATGTTATTTTAATCAATTGGTTGCTATGGCAATGAATGTAAATACATTCAAGAAGGTATTTTAACAGTCTAGGCCCAACCTAAAATTATGTTTAATTTAAGTTACTTTTTTGTTAAAAAAAAGTTAAAAGAAGTTTAGAAAAAAACATTCATTCATAATATGTACAATTTAAATTACTGTAAGTAAATTTGGAGATGCTTAATTAAACATGTTGTTTTACCTTTTCATTTCGATTGTTATGGTGAAAAATTGGTAGACAGTTAATAGGCAAAGTTATGCAGATTTTGTTTAAATGAATTTTCTTCATATTTTATATTATAAAAACCCACACTGAATGATATTGGATGTTTAAAAACAAGCTTATTTAAAAAGGAAAAATTTTAGAGTAGGCCTACAATCTCTAAAATTTTATTTGTATTTTGTGTTACAATACTTTACAAAATCATAAAAATCTGGCTGAAACTGAGCTTATAAAACTAAGGAAGTTGTGATATAATCTTATTTTACATAAAATTTGACAACTTTTGGTAAGGGCAGCCCAAGTTGTCAAGTACTTTTCACATAAAAGCTTTTGAAATAAAAAAAAAAACATTTTTTAAGCTTTAATTTGTTTAATTAATTTTACAATTTGGAAGGCAACCACCGAATAATTATTGTTATTTTCTGACTAAACACCAATGGTATGTCTGCAGAATTTTCTGCTCCAACTACCAGTACAAGTTTTAACACAATATCTCTACTCAATTTTTGTCTAGAGGTAAAAAAACACTAGAACTACATGGAAATCTGGAAAAAACAATTTTCAGCTATATGTACGAAAAAAATGGGTTTGGGATATATGTTTATATAACATTTTTTTCTTCCCTAGATACAAGGAACCATTTCCTGAAGTTTGTCAAGGTTCCCGTGAAACACCCTGAGCTATGTATTATTAAAGTTGTTCTTCATTACAGAAATGCGTAATTTATTAAAATTATTACTGAACTCGAACATAACTGTGGGTGATTATTCCTGCCCACGGTTCACCGCGTTTACTGTGGCTTGAAATTTTGCCGGCATAAAGTGAACTGTGGGTCCAGCGTTAGGCTTATTTCACACCTATCCGGTTATTGGATAACCGACATGTAGCCGACGCCTATATGAAAGTGAATCTTTTTCACACTTAGGTCTCTGGACACGATTCGAGCGACTCGAGCGGAAAATGAAATTTTCTATAAGCATTAGGTTATATGTGAATAGTGCGTAGGTGGCTACGATGCGAGCGATAAGCGACTACAAGATTTGACGCAGATGTCGCCGGGGCTTTCCAGAAAACTTCCCACTGTCGCTCAAATCGCTCTCCATCAGTTTTGTGAAACATGTCTGAGAAGGCGGATGATTTTGTGCGTATTCCAGTACAAGTGGAAAAACCAAGAATAGAACATAAGCTTATATATGTACTTACAGAAATTTTAATTAGTGAGGTCCAGAGTAGGCCTAGTTTGTGGAATGAACTCCACAGTAACTCTAAAAACTGTGGAATGAGGTTTAGTTGGAGCCGCCGATAACTTATCAGGTAATTAACGTACATTGTAATAGAACGTCAATTATTAACAATTTTACTTACGTCGTTCTTGTAGGTCTCGGATGGTTAAGTAAAGGTAGGATGTAATTGTTATGTATTCAGAAGAAAATTTTTGTTTATTTAGTTAACCCTACAAGCGGCAGACAACATGTAGAGATTTGTCCCATTGGCCAACTTGTTAAATATTGTTATTCCAATGGAATTTGTTTTCAAAATATTAAAGTAAATTAATACTATCACATTTCCTTATCAAATAAATAACCTTTTCATCCGTCATGATGTATGTAATGGTATGTATGTTACAAGACAAATGCATTTGGTCATCAGGTGGACACAACCCAAAGACAACATTTTAATAACTCTAGATAAGGTAAACATTGATTTATTGCAAGCTGTGGAGGACGCTGATATCCTAATTATTACAACAGCTCTTATGTTGAACCTATCGAATGAATATACGACAATTTTCAATTAGCGCTCGAGCCTTAGCGCTAAAAATTAGCCGGAGAAAAAAGCTATAGATTGAAATTTGTAGGAAATTAGATGTACTTTATTTTTTATATAGGGATGTTGTTATTTACTAAAAATTGATAGATTTTGAGGTATAAGCAAAACATATATTTTTATGTTTTTGCTTTTTTTTCAATGTTGCGTCATGAAATTTTGTAGGCAAATCTCGGATTCAGCACTCCAAAAACATATAAAATGAAAAAAAAGACCCCAAAACATTAATGCGAAAAACACAATTTAACTGCATTTTAACTGACATGTAGTCCGTGCCGGATTTGTTTGTTTGGATTCTGTCCTTATAAAGGTGGGGTTTGCCTAGTAATCCAGTCAGTTGTGGATGATTTTCTAACACAATGTTCATTAATTACGGTTCATTTGAATTATTATTTACAATTAATTTTATAACAATCTTTTAATAGGTAATACAATTGTGGCCTAACAATATAATATTTACCTAGTTTTAATAATGTTGTACTATATATAGGAAATTTTATCAGGAATCCAAAAAAATTCCTACATTTTTCTTACGGAAAATTAAATTTATGTACCGATCTACTTGAAATTTTATATACACCTTTAGTATGTATATAAAATGAACATATTAAATTTTCATAAAGATCGGATAGTAAATATTCAAGTTATAAGCGTATAACCGTTTAGCGGAAAATCGGGAAAAGATTTAAATCAAATTTGATTCGCTATAAATATTGTAATTATACATTTACGTATATACAAATATCACGTATTATTCGTAATTTAATTGTGAATCCGAATCTACTTTGAAATTTAATATCGGATTAATACATCTTGAGATATAATCGATTTACCAAAATCTTGTAACGCATAGAAGCGAAAAAGTCAAATTTGAACTGTTTTTAGGGTCGATGTTTAAATTTTCAAACATCAATTACTTTTAAACCAATAGAGATATTTTATATTTCTAAAAAATATTCTGTGTATAATTAGTTGTTCTATTGCTTGTAATAATTTAATAATAATACAATATTATTTGTAAATTTTATTCCATTTTATGTATTTTGGAATGTGCAATTTTCGGGTCAATTTGATCAGAGCGTCGCGAGGACGGTCGGACTTTGAAAATTAATAAAAAAATAACTTGTAATATTACGAATGTAAAATTTCCACAATCAACTCAATCTTAAGATATAAGTGATTTTATAAAACGATATAACAAATTTGTAACTCTTCGGTACATTTTTCTTAAGGAAACATATATTTATGTACCGATATGTTTGAAATTGTATATACACCTTTAGTATGTATATTAAAAGAACATATTAAATTTTAATAAAGATCGGATATTAAATATTAAAGTTATAAGAGTATAACCGTTTAGCGGTAAATCGGAAAAAAAAATTTCAACTTTGATTTCCTATAAATATTGTAATTATAAATTTACAATGCCCCCTATCCCCCCATATACATAACAATCTTTCAATAGATAATAAATTTGTGGCCTATCATTATAATATTTACCTAGTTTTAATAATGTTGTACTATATATAGGAAATTTTATCAGGAATCGAAATCTGTTTTAATATTTTACAATCCGATCAATAACTAATAAGATATAAATATTTTTCTAACATAATGTCCGTTTTTAAGCTTAGTTTTAAAATAATATTTCAGTCCATGATTGTCAATGATAAAAATTCGTTGGTTATTCAAACATATAAATAAAAATTAATAATATTATTAAAACATTTTTTTAAAGGATTTTCAATCTGTTGTAATATTTAAAATTGAATGAATTCATGGGTTATGCATGTTTTTCTAACACAATACAGTATCCATTATTTACAGGTCATTTATAATAATATTTCAGTGCCTAATAAAATTGTGGCCTAAAGTCCTATATATAAACATCACACGCAATTGAAAAAAGTACAGTATTTTAGATCCGAGTTCCATGGCTCAAAAACGCACAGTGAGTTTTGCCCAAATTGATTTTTTAGATTACGTAATTTGTTAGCTACGCTCTAATAAACAAATCCCATTTATGCCAGTTTGTTACTCATAATTCCCGAACAAACATAAAAATTACGAAACA
>JAGFPH010010607.1:0-10499 GCA_018207615.1 Philaenus spumarius | reverse complement strand
ACAAAAATGAAACAGGTGTTCTAAGTGGCCACTAGAGCCACGGTGGCCGTGATTGTTAAGGCGTCAATGCGTTATGAATCGTCATGGCAACCATCAATGGAAAAGGTCGGGTTCAATTCCCATTGACCCCGAATAATTTTCTAAATGGTTTCTTAACAGACATCGTTGGCTGTGGTTCGAATTCCACGTAAAACTGTAGGTCCCGTCTTCATTAGCCTTAAGTGCAAAACAGCAGGACGTTAAACCAAAAAAAAAAAAAAAACTAAGTGGCCACCATTCTCTTTCCAGAGAAGCATTCATCTTTCATTTATGAAATGTACAGCACCCACAGCCAAAAGACATTTGGTTTGAGGGTCTGCTGAAGCCAACGAGAAAGCAAACGGAAACGCAACCGCTTCTCACTGTATCCCTATCTAAATAGTGCAATTTCTTGCAGCTGAACGCTCTGACATTGCCTCATTTCAAACCATTTTATAAGTCCATTTTTTGTAATTGAGTGTTGAAAAAAAAAACTGAATATTCTTTATAAAATTTCGGATCCGGCTTGCAAATTATTTTTCATTATTAATTTGTTATTGTGTTAGGAAAAAAATTCAAACTTTGTACTTAGAAAATATCAATTACATAACAAATCAAAAGCATTTAAAAATATGTAAATTGCAAGACGGATGCTTATTGTGACTGTGCTTAAAATGAGACCTTGCAAACAATTTTATGATAAAAAGTAAACGAAATAAATGGTTTGAAATTTAACATTGCTCTTATGGGATACAAATTGAAGAAGACTGCCACTAACAGCAGGCCCTTAAGCCTAGAGATCTCATTGGTCGGGATATTGCCTACCTGTCACACAATCACCAAAATATTCTGATAAATAACCTTTCACTGGGTTGTACATAAATATGTTCTCAATATCATACTGGTCAATGAACAATATGATGAGTTTATGAATAAGTAAAGACATGATGGAATAAACAAATTGGAAACAAGTTTACCACCAACTAGATTCCTGTGTTTGGAATTGATCGACAATGAGAAAACTTGTTGCTTATAAATCCAATTATATCCAGATAAAAATGTTCTAGTATTCTCGAAGAATGGCAACAAGTGGAATGAAACCACAACTACTTAAAGTTTTAATTTATTTTTAAAGAACCTGTATAACTAAAATAAATGTTTTTTATCGAAATTAAAAAAATTTGTTTTCAGTGATAAATCTCTTATTTAAAATAATTTTAGGCACCATGGCAATAAGCCTACAGACAGAAAAAATCAAATTAGAAATGAATTTGACTAAAATTCATCAAACATTGCAGCTACTACAAAAAGGGAGTCACAATCTAACATTATTTTCGATAATTCAGTTTTTCATCTATTATCCAAATTTGTCAACCAGATATGAGAACTTTATGGTGTAAGCTATATTTTTTAAATGTGTAAATAGTTTGTGTACAGTAATTTTATATTGTGAATTTAGATAGTTTTTAGAAACTGAAAAGTGCAAGTACAGGAAAATACGTAACAGTATTGTAAAAAGTGTTTGTAATCTGTTCTAAATGTGTTTTTGTATATTTAACAATATTTTTGTAAATAACAATAAATAAAGTCATACATAATTAATTAATGCTATGCAGTTTTAATTTCAAAAATGTATCGACTGGAATATATAATATAGAACCGTACTTGCAAAAAACAAATCAAATCATGTTCAAAAATTGTAGCAATGAATGAAACAGTTCAACACTCGTAGTACAACACTTTCCAGCACAAAAAATATACCACAATTTTATCACATTATATATCATATTTACAAAAACGAAGGCAAACATATTTGGCAAAAACTTGACTAAAATGTCTATCTATTAAACTAAAACTTAAACATCAATATTGTTATTTGAATAGGTAAAAATACACAATCCAATCAATAAAATAAATGTTTAGAAAATGGTAATAAACCAGATAGAAACTTACTCAAAAGTTTTATTAAGAATAAAATACATTTTTGTACAATTTTTGTTTACAACTACTTCAAAAAAATGAATAAAATAACTTAAATAATAAAAGTTAACATTGAACCAATAAATATAAACATCAAAATAGGAAATTTACAAAAAAGTTTAAATTTAAATTATGACACATAAATAAAATAATTAAAGTTTAGGTACTTAAGCATTAACCGGCACACCTGTTACAGTATTTGTTTTATTTTTACTACATACTGTGATTGGAGACTGTAAGGTTAGAACTTAAGGGTTTTTTTATGCTTGTAAGTTGGTAACATCAATTAAGTTCTTCTGTACAACAGAAATGCCAAGCATTAAAAAAAAAACTTCAGTTCTAACTTACAGTCTCTAATAACAGGTGTGCCGGTTAATACTCAAGTATCAAAATTTATAACAGCAATTTGTTTTAATACTTAACTTAAAAAATCTGAAAAAGAAAAATGTTTTTACAACTGAAATATTACGTTTGCACATTGAGATAGTTTTTATATGTTTAAAATGTACGCGAAGCAGATGAAATGGACGTGTTCTGCTACAGCACATAAAAATTTGTACATACTTAAGCGACTGATCAAATTACGGAAACCAGTTATTTCATAATTGCTATGTACGTACTTTAAAAATACTACTGTGTGTAGGGTGTACCATTAGTATACATTTTACATTGCAATAATGGTCTTGGATTGAATTCATATTCAGATTTGTGTTTGGAATCGGGGTTGTCTTTGAAAAACATTAGTCCTTAGAATTTACTTTTATTCTCTTGAGATTTGCTTTTGTGTTTCAACACCTCACTAGCACCGACAACTCAATTAAATAGGTAATAATAAATAACCATCAACGGAAATACTTATTTTCTAAACTATTAAAAGTGTTTACTCTAGGATTTTGATCTGAAACTTAGAATTTCATCTCTCTCTAAAAAAATTAAATAATACTAAACAGCATACACAGAACATTAGAAAAAAACTTTCTAAACATAAACACCTTACATATGTTTTTACTATCAACCGTAAGGACATATTCAATAAATAACTTTTTAGTACAGCACGACTGGAAAGGAACCTCCCGTTTGTAATGACAGATGATATGTAAACTGTTTCAAATTGATATGTTTGAAATAAATACAAAGACGTTTAATATATAGTTAGTTTGTTCGATCTTATTCGATTTAGTAAATAGGCTTAATTATTTAATAACAGTACAGTATATAAGTATACAACTGTTGACAACATTAACTTGTGTTCTCTGCTCACTTGGTTCCACTATAAAAACCAAAGTTATTCTAATAAAATAAATTACTAAACTTTTCCAACAAAAACATTTTAAAGTTAATCTATATTTACGTTACAAGTGATGAAGGAATCCCCCGAGTGATGTAAAGTACAATATTTTACTTGATCCCTTTTTTAGAACATGGAAAGAACAAATTTACTTTTGTTAGTCGAATTCAGAAGTATACTTTAGTCTGTGAATCAGTGTTATTTAAACAACACAATTTTGTTTAGTAATAATTAAATTAATCTGCTACAACAATCAGCTGATCTGAGCGCTTGAAACAAGCAGCTGATTGAAGCGTGATGTAATCGTAACTTATGTAGTCTTTAAATCACTAGAGATATAAAGTAGATTACTCTTGGGATAGGACAGTTTGGGGGTTAGGTAAAATTATTTTAATCAAAGTATTTGTAGCTAGAAGGTGGATGACACATTTGTTTTTATTTATTAGCTTGATCTTTTAAGACTGGTTACGTAACAACTTATTTTTGAGATTGACATAGAAAACACAAAAAAGATATTCCACGCAATGATAATTCTAAGAATGATTCACCTCAAACTTTTACTGACAGTGACAGTAACACTATACAAAAGATCAGTGATCGTCTCGAGAGTCACTCGATTCAACTGTTTCAATTCAGAATTCATCAAGGAAATTGATGATTGTTAAAATGTAAAATTCTAGATATATGATCTATTAAAAAAAGTCGAGTCGTCTTTTGGATCTAACATGGTTTCAATCTCTTGCAATGAAATAAAAGAGAAAATTTGAAAAAGTCGTGACAAGTTAAACTAATAAAATCAAACATTTAACTTCTTACACAACGGTTTATTGTTTAGTTTTAAAAAGAGTAAAAGAGTACAGTAACAGGCTAGATATTACTTCATATATTTTTTTACAGATCAGAACAGTCTAGAATAAAAATATTTATCATCAACCTTTCTAAGCATTGAAAAATACAGGATATTTGGTCCTTACATTGTGAAGTGGAATTTGTTTTATCACTATGATAATTCAGGATGTTAGCTTTGACCTGCTGTAAACATGGTAAAGTTTAGTAGAATATTTGTGAGACACCCTGTATAAGTATTATCATAAGCCATGGTATTGGCAAACAAACAAAAACCTTAATACCCCTCCCATAATTCTACTTCCATTGCTCTCCTATCTTCCCCACACAGTTTGCATATAACATACCAAGTACATGCTTCTAAAAGGACTTTACAACTTTGTAAATAATTAAATATTATTTATTCAAACTACTTACAGGCCTGGTACTGGGGTCATATTCTAGCAAAAAAAAAAACAAAAAAATATAGCTGCCTTTACTAATCCTAAGGCAATTGCTGTGTGTTTTGGTTTGAAAAATCAAAGTCCATGACAATTGAGTAATGTAATTTTCATAATTTGGTCATTAAGGCTGTACCGTATGATTTCAATACAAAAGGTCTGACTACAGCCGCAAAATCGTTGAAACATGACGTAATAACAAATCGTAATAACGTGTTTCGGATTCTATTTATAAATTAATAATCTGGGAAACTACTTTAAGTTATAAAGAAGGCTTTATATTTTTTACGTGTTGCTTAAAATATGGAAATTATTGCTTAAAACTCACAAAAAATGCGTTAAAAGTAATTGATTTTTACTCAGTTAAACTGTTGATTAAAATGAGTTACCGTGGATTTCTTTCAATTACGAGATATAAGACAAAAGCACAAAGCCTTTAAAAACAATTTAAGATGTTTACAACTTTTTAGGTTGAAAAATGGCGTTTGAAACACGATAGTACGAAGTTTGCTGTTTTACGCAAGGTATAGAAGACCCTTAAGGAATCTCAAAAACCACCAAACGGAATGGAATGAAATTTGGTATGTAGTTTCCTCTAGGGCTGTAGGTGCTCGCTAAGAAAGATTTTCAAAAATTCAATATTTTAAGGGGGTTTGGGGGTGTCAAAGTTACTAAAAAAGTAGGTGCTCGTTAAGAAAGGTTTTCAAAAAATTCGTAAGTTTGGGGGGGGGGGGGGGGAGGTAAAATTTACTAAAAAGCCCCATAAGAAGTACATAGTATATAGGAATCGAAAAACCGTACAACCTATTTTCTAATACTTAAGAGGAAAATAAATCAATTAATTTAGATTATAAAACCTAGAGTTTTAGTTCTTATCATTGCTTTTCTTGGCATAGTTGCATTCTCACTGTATAGGCTACATTATTACTAACCCATCAAAACAAATTGTAGAAATAATGTTACAAAAAATATAAGTAATATTGTTACTAAAACTAGAGGAAACATAATGAATGGATGAATTAAGATATAAGGACTCGCCGAATGACTAATTCAATAGTGATGCAGACATAAACTATAAATAACCAATATTTTTGTAGACTATAGGCTTATGTGTTATTTTCAATTTAATTTCCTTATATTGCTAAATCTTAAGCACCTTCCAAAAATATGTTAACTAAACCCATTCAAATTGCAATTTGTTAAACCTTTTTCTGATGTTTGATGCAATTTTTATTTCAATGTTCATTGTACCAAGTCCAAGACACTAATGAATAATAATTAATGTAAAGGAATAAATTACCTTATTTTTGCTCTGTCATGTGACTTTGTCTTTTTATTAAGATGCGTTTCGGAGTCGGAACTCTATCTTCAGTTTATCACTCCTTAAAGGTCGTCAAAATATTAAAACACTATAAACACATATTTATAACGCTCAGCCACGTGAACCATGCAGCAGTGCACACGTGTCTAAGCATTGTAAATAAGTGTAAATTATGCGTGTATAGTGTTTTAATGTTTTGACGACCTTTACGGAGGGATAAACTGAAGTTGGAGTTCCGGCTTTGAAACGAGTCTTAATAAAAAAGACAAAACCAAGTCACATTCGAAGCAAAAATAAGGTAATCTATCACTTTACATTAATTGCAATTTTTGTGTGTGATTTTTCTAGAATTGAAAAATGGTATATTTGTGTCCAGAAATAGAAACCTAGACACTTTATAGTTTTTCACAAATGGTAGATAAATGTGTTCCTTGTTTTACCATTTTCAAATAATATTAAGCGTGACCACATAAGGTACTTGGTAAAATTCTATAAGGTAAAAAATAAAACTTACACAAAATTTCAAAAAACAACGCTAAGCAACTGATGTTGTCTGATGTTCCTTAGCGGTAAAACAGCCGTTACAATTATTATATTGTTATTTTCAAATAATTTCACTTCACTAAAAGTAATTAACCTTTTGATGAGCATCGACGTTGTAAAATGTATGGCAGTGTTATTACCGTTGGAGCATCACTGTTTTCGTTCAGGTAGCATCAAAGTTTTGAAACGCTGTATTTAATACGGTATATCCTATGATGTGCCGCTATCTATGCGTTATTTTTCATAACATTTGTCTAATCTGGCAACACTGCACACAGTCTGACAACAGAGTGTTCTGAATCGCGCACAATGTAATTTTGTAGTAGGCTATTAGATGATTTTAGTGATGTTAGAAATTTTATACTAATTTTTCAAAATTGTAATTTGTGTGTACAAACAGTACTTAAACAATATTTTTTAATTAATCAAATTTATGTTCAGAATTATAATTCAATAATTTTATAATATTAGTGTGGTATTTTGATGTTTCTATATTTTTCTTATGCTTATGTCTAAAAAGTTTTGCTTATCACATATTGTAATATAAGAATAAAAAACTAAAATTGCTCACTTACCATAACCAAAATTTCTTAATTTGTTTTTAAACACAAAATAATTTAAATTATACAATTTATTACCAATTTTACAGTTTAAACAATTTTTTCTATTTAATAAAAAAATCTTGCTCCTTGAGTCAGAAATATCAAAAAAAAATTTGCTCATCAAAAGGTTAAAACTAATCTCTATTTGAAAACGATTTTTCGTTGACATCAAACATGTCATTGCTTTAAAATAGGAATTGTTCATATCAATAATAATCATTGGTTTGTTACCTTATAAAATACTATATATACCAAAAAAAAAAGACAATTAAATATTAATACCTAAACTTAAGTAATACTGTATTGCAAACATGGCATAGGCATATCTGAAATACTAGGGGCAGATTTTGAATGGTATTCTGGAAAAGAAATCAAATCTGAGTTTAGAAATCCCTTGGAAATGGTAGATGTATAATATGTATTCCTTGTTTTAGCCATTTTCAAATAAATTGACTTCACTAAAAGTAATTAAAATTAATCACTTTTTTTAAATAAGACATTTCCATTATCAAGTATTGTAATGGTTACAACAGTGAAATGAATAAAAGTTTAAAAAAATATTAGTAAGTAATTCAGAACTATATTTCTCTAAATTTGTTCAGTTAAATACAATTTTATAAATGAACATATACAATGAACATATTAGAAGTCAAACATTTTTAATGTTTTATAAATACAATAATTTTCAAGTTTAATTAATTGTTAAACTATTGGGTTTTTTTTACTTTCAAAAATTATTTGTATATATACACAGATTGCTCCAGTATTTCAGAAACACCTTGCCTGTAATAAAGTGAAAACCAATATATATTTTTAAAGTTAAAAAAGATCGAAGTACTTAATGACCCCAAGTCTCGACTCATTCTAAAAAGTCTTTTCTTTTGCTCTCTGCTTTATGAAGTCTTTCTCTGTAGCTTTCCACAACTTATTATTCACAGAAATTGAAGCCCAAGACTCTTCCTGTAGAAATGAGCAATATACAACATTAGGAATAGATTGGTATATGTAATGCATGTGATTTACATTGGAGACTTAAAGGGAGAGAGAGGCAACACATTGGAATTCATTACAACTCCATAAATTAATTTGGAACATTAAGTACGAGAAACAATTGGGAAAACACACCAATACTTCTTACAACATTGAGATTTCCGTTTACACATGTTTTTGTAACAAATGTTTGGTTATCCATAGCGTATTTGCTTGTATTTGGCTTCTAATATATATTCCAGTTAATTCTTCTATTGACGTCTTTAGTAAACGAGGGTCGTTCAGAAAGTAAAGAACGTTTTGGCACAAGTAAATAAAAACAAAAGACATACAATTTTATTTACATATCAACGATACCCTACTCTACTTTTCAATCTAGTCGCCATAGATGTCAAGGCACCAGTTTTTCAATCAATTCCGACGTTGAACTCCACTTCCGACAAAGATTTGAGCCACGATGTCCCTTCTTGTTTGGTTGTGAACTGTTTTCCTCCCAAAAATTCCTTTAGTTTTGAGAAAAAGTGATAATCACTTGGTGCCAAGTCAGGGCTGTAAGGAAGATGTCCAAACATTTCCCACTTCTGGCGCTGAAGTTTACACTGTGTTATTGCTGATGCATGAGGCCGTGCATTGTCTTGAATCAAAACCATTTCACGTCTTTTGTTTTGGAGAGTTCGACAATAGGCTTCTCAATTTATTGTGCCTCTTCATGGCATAAACTCTATCCTTCTTGGTGGTGTAAACCCTTTTGGTCCCGAAAAATGGTTGCCATCGCCTTTCTGGTGTTTAAATTTGGTTTTTCTTTTCTGGGTGTTGTGGGTGAGTTTGCGTGGAGCCGCTTCATAAACTGACGCTTGTTTTCTGGAGTCTTGTATAAAACGTAACTTTCATCTCCAGTTACAATGCAGTCAAGAATTTTGTCACCATCATTGTGATATTCAGTCAAAAATTCAAGGGCTGTTTCCAACCGTTTCGTCTTATGGACATCAATCAAATTCTTAGGCACCCACCTAGCACACATTGTTTTGTAGCCACGGTGCTGTCACTATTTCACGTAGGAGTGATCATTTAACGTGCTTATAAAGTGAAACGCCAGTTTCCCTGAATTTTGTTTTCAACTTTTGCTTTCAACTAATCTGTAACAAGTGATTGCCTCCCACTGCTTCTTCCTTCGTTAAACTTTATGCACCATTTTATCACTTAAGCCTTGTTATTTGCACCACCAACATAAACATTCTTTATTTGCCTATACATTTCAATAGGTCAAACATTTTGTGTATTCAGGAAACGAACAACACTACGCACTTCTAATTTGGCGGGATTTTCTATGGGCACTACCATTTTGAAAGGTTACAGAACCTAAATGATGCGCGACCGTTCAGTAAAAAAACTAGCCCGCACTGAAGCAGGGGACGGAGCTAACTAGCGCGCATGCTATCCAAGTGTTGGGACATCGGCACCGGCCGTAGTGCGCAAACGTTCTTTACTTTCTGGACGACCTGAGAATGTATGCAATCAAAATCTATTTCTCAACTTCACAATTGGTGTTACTCAAAATGTCTCTCAGTAAACAGAAGTAAATTGTCCATAATAATTAGCATATTATTAGCAAGGGGATTCTTTTTACTACAATATTTCAAAATTGGGGCTGTAACAAATTAGGATGGGTAACATTGATATCAAGTATCAAAAACCAGACAAATTCAAGAATACTTTTTACAACTTGTAGAGTTAAATGTTGGTTAAATTTTGGTTTGAATACATGCATACGAACCAAACAAATTATTTTACTTAGCATTGAAATAAAAACAATATTTCACCTAATATGTAAGTTTAGTCTGGTGATCAGAGCAAATACGCCAGTTCCAGGACCAGTAGAAGAAATATGACCGTAAACAACTCTATGTACAAGCAAGACTTACCCACTATGGTTAAATCTACTTTTTAATGGATTTACGTTTTTCAATTTTTTCAATCGGTGGAGGAGTAGCATCGGTGCCTATCCACGTAGTCTTAGTAAACCGGCCTTTGATCACTGCGGGCTGCCACTTGCTTAGAGCTGGAATAGCCGGCTTCTCTGAACCCCTGACAACAGATAATAGTATGCGATCAGATTCTATACTGGAGTGTTGGTATTCTGAGGATTAGTTTTGGACTTACAACAATATTTTTAGATCATTGATAATTGAAAACTAATAAAAAAAGTTAATGTTTAAAAACTCATTTTTTAATGAAAAAAAAAAAACAAGCCATATATTATACCATCACATTGTTACAGCAGACAGAAGTAAGACACTTGTGTCAAAATAAACAAGTGTAATGATAAGCAGTAGGTACATCATATCAGGGACCATTTCATAAACCATCAGTCCTGATAGTACCAATACAAATAAAAACACACATTACCTTCATATCCCATTGCAATAATTATTACCTTCATATCCCATTACAATTATTACCTTCATATCCCA
>JAGFPH010010606.1:24294-36210 GCA_018207615.1 Philaenus spumarius | reverse complement strand
GAAACAAAAAAGGAAACAGAAAAGAAAACAGAAAAGGAAACAGAAAAGAAAAGTAAACAGAAGAGGAAACAGAAAAGGAAACAGAAAAGAAAAGTAAACAGAAGAGGAAACAAAAAGGGAAACAGAAAAGAAAAGTAAACTGAAGAGGAAACACAAAAGGAAACAGAAAAGAAAACAGAAAAGGAAACAGAAAATAAAAGTAAACAGAAGAGGAAACAGAAAAGGAAAAAGAAAAGAAAACAGGAAAGTAAACCGAAGAGGAAACATAAAAGGAAACAGAAAAGAAAACAGAAAAGGAAACAGAAAAGGAGGAAACACTTTTTAGTCCAAGAATATTTTACTGTCCCTTCACAGTTTAGTTGATAGCACGGGCCTTATGGAGGTTTTTACGCTACTACCTGACCTAACTACATCGGCTCCTATTCTCTTCCAAATTGAGTTATGAATATCCTTGTCTCAGTGTTTGATTCGAGATCCAAATTTCTTCATTTCAGTAAATTTTGTCATTTCAGTAAATAATAGGGTTTAGTTAACGTAACTCAACATGAAGTTTAAACTACAAAAAACTAACATTACATTAATTTTATTCTAACGTGTATTGCTGTGCTGTACTATTTCAATCCTAACAAATTGTTAAAATTGTTTTCGGAATCAAATATATTCTCCAAAATAAAATAATATACTCTACAAACAATTACTACAGTATTATACATCAGAATTTAGGTCATGGTAGATAGTACAGCACCAATATTGCTCTGGTGTTTTCAGTAAACTAAAGTTAGTGCTTATTTTTCTCAATCCTTAATTCATTTTGATAAAATTTTTTTGAATTTAAAGATTTTCCTTAAATTTTTATATTATTATTTAGTTATTGCTGTACATTATTCGATAATTCACTTTCCTAAAAAAAACAGCTCTTCCATCAAACTAAATGTAAACAAAACAACTATTTTTTCATTTTGTATTAATCTTCCACATTAATACTAATTATTCTTGAAAGTATAAATATCAATAAAAAACAATATCAAGGGAAACATATTCCTATTAACTAGTTTAATAGGGTTTTATAAGGTTTTCATGCGGGCTACTAGCGTAAGATCTCCGTATCAAGTAAACTGTAAATGGACAATAGCCTTGTTTATGCCTTGTAAATGGCAGGACTTGTTTGGAGGGTTTTCCTCTATCGAAAAATCACATTTTCTGATACATAGGTACATTAATAATGCTTAATAGTGCTAGAATTAAACGTTTATGAGATTTTAGCTTAAAGCCTGTATGGCTCCTCCAAAATCGATCAAAACATAAAATATCGTAAAAGTAACCGGTCCAAACACACGTGGGGAATTTTACCATAGGGCAGCCTCTGATCCAAGGTCGACTTTTGGAATGCAAACGAAGCGGAACAATACAAACAAATTGTACTAATATACACGGGCGCCCATACCTATGGGCAGAGGGGTCCACGGCCGCCCCCCTAGCTTCCAGGGAAAGGAAAAAATGTATATTATTAATTTTATAGTCAAGTATTTTTCTTTAAAGAGATTAGCACTAAAATATGTTTTAAATGTTATGTGCCGTTTGATTTTACATATATACTTACTTATTTTATTTTCTACGTAATAATCACTAATATTTTAAAGCGGACGAACATGTGCGTCCATATAGCATATAGGTTTTAAATTGGCGTGCGAAACACGCAATGCATTGTGCATTGAAAATACTACCAATACGGGTGTTGGCGTGCAATGCACTGTGCGTCGGCTGCTTCTTATAGTATTCATTGTCAAGCCATACCCCTGTCTAGCAACCCTAGAAAATATCATAAGACCGCCCATGCTAATATATTTCGTACACGTAGGCAGCAATTCAATGCCTTCTTGAGTAGAAAAACTTCCTAAATAGTTAGTTGAAACTCTAAAACATAGAAAGTTAATGTTGGAAGTTAAGCTCAACTCACGTCTGCGTGATCGTATATTTTTAAATGGCACCTAAAGTTATAGTTTTTGACATGGGCAGTATAGGCACTCCAAGATAAAATATTGTGGTGGCTGTGGCGTACCTATGCCTTTGTAAAGAGAGTACCATATGCCAATAACGTGTTATCTCCTTCGTGCAAGCAGTGAGGCGGCTTTCCTTGTGGTTGCACAAAGCATTGCAGTCATCGTGTCTAACGTCAAACAGGATTTTATCCAATGGGCTAGGACTGATTAAAACCCCTCTTGGAGGGTGATGTTACTCTTTTCGGTTCCAAATAGTTCAAGGAACGCTGAGGATGTCAAAAGAAATATTAATTATTAGACATAATAATAAATCTTTCGTAACAATGCATAGTAACAGTCGAATCGTTACAATTTATCGTTTCGTATAAACAGGGCATTGTATTGATTTATTGGAATTGGAATCAAATTGGATGGTTGGAGCCGGCCGGCATCAATTTCTGCGAAACCTAACGACAAATTTTAACGTGTAAACAAGTATCGGTTATTTATTGCTACGATTTTACTCAGTTTGCATGGGCCGTTCACCGGAAAGGTTGTCGCACTAGTTCGTTGATTCCGTTTTACGTTTTTTTTTTTACCTTGTGTTGTTTTTATTCAATTGATAGCATGGCAGCTCAAACTCCTCGAGAGTTATTGGCTGAATTTATTGAACTTTATCGGAGTCTTACCCTGCTTTTGGCACATTAAGAGCAAAAAATACTCCGACAGGAATAAAAAATACCTTGCGTACATAGCGCTCGTTCAAAAATACAAGGAGTTTGATCCGTTGGCAGACAGATACACTCTTGATAAAAAATTAATGCATTGTGTACGGTTTATAAAAAAGAACTATCAAAAGTTAAATATTCGTCAAAATCCGGGGCAGGTGCTGATGATACCTATATAAACCTAGTTTTTGGTACTTCGACCTTCTGCATTTTTTGAACAACCAGAACACTGCAAGATCTACTAGGAGTACAATGGATGATGAGGATGAAGAAACACAACAAGATGTAAGTAAAATTAATTTTTACAATGAAGATTTAACTCACATTTACGATTTATCGTATCAATAAATTGTAAGTATCACAGCTGGTTAGACGATAGCTAAAGCCTTCTACATTCGGAGTTACATAGTTTCGAACCTGGCTACGGGCTATCGATTTACCTGCTACACGCTGTCCCCCGTCTTCTTTATTATAACTGCCCTAAAGTAAAAACGTTAAAAGAAATGCAAAAGAACTAAATCATGTTCAACACCTTATTTTTGGCCTTTTCTCTATTGTATAGACTTTTTTATATTATTTAAAAAAATTATATTATTTTGCTTATTTTGAATGTTTTATGTCTAAAACTAAAGCGTTTCTCAACTTGCTCGCTTCCCTCTACCTAATAGTAAAGTTAACAACCCATATCAAGGATAGAAGTATTTTTCCAATTATATATATATATATATATATAAGCGAAATACCACTCACTCACTGACTCACTCATCACGATTTCTCAAAAACTATCGAACGGATTGAAATGAACTTTGGTATGTAGCTTCCTCTAGGGCCATAGGTGCTCACTAAGAAATGGTTTTAAAAAATTGGAAATTTTAGGGGGGTTTGGGTGGTAAAAATTACTAAATCACGATTACTCCAAAATTACCGAACAGATTGGAATGCAATTTGGTATGAAGCTTCCTCTAGGGCCATAGGCGCTCGCTAAGAAAGCGTTTAAAAAAATTCGAAATTTTAGGGGGGTTTGGGGGGATCAAAGTTATTGAATCACGATTTCTTCAAAATTACCTAACGGATTGGAATGAAATTTGGTATGTAGCTTCCTCTAGGGCCATAGGTGCTCACTAAGAAAGGGTATGAAAAATTTCGAAATTTTAGGAAGGGTTTGGGGGGATCAAAGTTACTAAAATCATAATTTCAGATCTTTTATTATTATGACAATAGTGCTTTTATTATTTAAGATCTATATATATATAAGCCAAATACCACTCACTGACTGAACACTTAAAAAGAATACAATTACGTTAAAAAGACTGAAAATACCAACCACCACGGGCAACGCCGTACGGGTCACCTAGTAATTTTATATTTACAATTTACAATCATATTTAAAAAAGCAACAACTTTCCCTTCTTATTTTGGCACAATCATCTTCAGTAGGAGTATAGAAGCTGTATCCGATATTAACATCACTTCATGCACAGCCTTCTGAATAATGTCGTCTTTCCTGTACCTTTTGGAATTTAATTGAAAACTCTAATCCTCGCTGTAGGCTCGTTGGGTTGTATTACACTTCCAGCCGGAGATGATTTCTGTTTTGTAAAATAAAAGTACAAAATTTAAACATTATTTTATAAAACGATGTCCATAGAAAAGGTGAGTTATTGTAGTGACTCTTGTGGTGCGCTAAGGTTGGGAGTGGTCAATGAGCTCCGATCATGGTCCGCAGAAAACCATTTTGGTTTTGGTGTGACATTAAACATTTTGATATATATATGTACGAGTATATCTGTTCGCAATCTAACGGCCCCATTTTCGTCCAATTTTGGTACACGCGTTGGTTTTCTAAGTTACTCGGATTAGTTTGTTAGCAAAAAATCCTAGTTTGTTCTAGTTTGTTAGAACGTTTTTTGACTAGAAGCAAAATTTTTTGGATCTCTCAAAATCAATCAAAGCTTAAAATATCGTAAAAGATCACAGCTTCTTTCTGGCCGACGGCCTCGATGAAAACTCGCAAAGGAAATTTGTCCGCTCGGAGCGAAGCGAAGCAGTCTATAATCCTAGGCCGCTAGACGAGGAGCAAACTCGCAAAACTAACTTTTCCGCTGCGAGGCTGAGGTACAAATAAATTCTATTATTATATTTTGTACACGGAGGCAGCTATTCAGCACCTTCGTGGGTAGATCGATTTCCTAATCAGTAGACATATAATCTTAATTTTGGAAATTCACTCAACTTACGTCTTCGGTTCAGCTGCGTAATTGAATTATTTATGTGTTCGGTTGTGTGTTTTTTTTTGCCCGTTTTCCCCCTTTATAAATGTCAAATTTTCGAAAAAAAACTTATTTAAAAATGGCGGCTGTTTAAAATGTTTGACAAATATACAAATATAAATCCAACCACAACTACCCAATTTAGGAAACCTATAAAAGCGGGGGGGGGGGTGGAGCTTCCCTGAAATAGCAAGATCTTGTGCAAAATAACATCCAAGATTAAGTTTTAAGTTTGCTCTTTCATTACAGGCAATAAAATGTATGGAGACTAAAAAATGGCTGCTTGCTCTTTCTAATGATTATATTGAGGGCTTGGTTATTGTCGTTGAATAATGTATATGTGTACATATATCTGGTATGTATGTCCATGTGTATGAGTGTAAGGTGTGTTTGTGTTTGTTTGTGATGTATCGTGTTTTGATTTGTTGGTTGTTGGGTGCAAATAAATGTTATTGTTTCGTCCATTATCCCTTACGTGGTTTCCAGCACATGAACAAGAAGGCAACTAAAAGTGGCTCCTTTTGTGTGTCTTGTATTTGTTAATCCCTCCTCAGCAGTATCTATTTTGTTTAAAAAGTTTATTCAATTTTGTGTTTACGGGTTTTTATGTGTTGTTTTAGTTTACTTACATTGTTTGTCTATATTATATGAGGACATGGATTAATACAAATATTAGATTTTATTAAAATGATCCAGCTGTAGCGTGCAGCTAATGGGCTTAGCGACCCCACTGTGCCCCTACCTCATCATCACGCTCATCACCAACATCCACTAAAGAAATTCACTGTTGCGTCCGGTATGTTGGTTCTCCTGAATCCTGTACTCATCGTTCCAAAGGGTACAGGTAAAATCTGGCTCACAGGAGCCCGACTCGTCTACCCACCATAGAGTTGGCTGCTTTAGTGAGAACGAAAATCGCGCACAATCTTGTAGTGCCAGTTGACCTGAGAGATCAGTGCTGGAATCGGCGGAGGACCTTTTCCAAGGAGTGCATAATCGATATTGGGGTTCAGAAATGGTTGGGGATTCTTTGGGATGCTGCAGGGATTTAATGCCACAAACCGCAATATAAGATTATAACAATTAAATAAACATGATTAGCATGATGGAAAATATTGTGTATAACGTGCAAAGCTAAAACTCCAAAATCGTTGATACTGGGTTAAATTTGCCAGACAATCTTGAAGCAGCCGCACAGTCTTCTTCACCAACTCCTAGAGGGTTGGGCCATATTGAAGAACCAATGTCAGACCATGGCCATGATATTGACTTGGAATATGAACTCTTTCAGGAACAAAGAGTCTGGGAAGCTAAGACTTTTCAGAGCTGAGTACACTAATCAGCTATAAGATACATTTGGGGAAGCTTCTAATCCTAGCTTAAGGCTTTGCAGCCACCTCTTGAATTTCAACTCCCATAAGATCAAGTTTTGAACTAAATTTGTTCTTTGACTTAATTTAAAATCAAAGTTTTCGATTTTTTTCTTAGCCGATTTAATAATTCAAATATCAATTATGTAAAAAGGTCACTACATTCGAAATTTAATTACCTTTCAAACAAAAGTATTTTTTTTATAATTTATGACAAAGAAATCTTCTTTATTGTTGATGCATGTACGTGCCGAATTTGTGTTCCTGCTCGAGTGTTTAACCTGCACTCTGGTGGTTATCACATCAATCTGTTGCTCGCTGAAGAATGCTATAAAATTAATATATGCGTTAATTGAATGTGTGGGAGAAAGCTGTGTAAATACACATACTAACATACATTGTTGCTCATAAGGTTTCCAGTACGTCTAGAGTCAGAGCTACTTCTGCAACCCTCTAGTTTCTGACTTTAAGAAGCTACCCTATATTTGCTAGCGGAAGAATGAAACACACACAAACTCGTAGTGTACAGCTCTGCCACTTGGTAGAGTTGAGGTTTTTCACTCCTGAAGAGCCTTAAGGAGGAAAGGGAAAACACGTGGAGTGCCCTCTACTTCTGGAAAAGCAACACGTGAACGTCCTGAAAGAATGGAATTAGGATATATTATATAGTATAATATTAAATATATTATAATAATACATAGTATAATAATATACAGACTGTCCCAAAAGTCCCGGACCGGTTTAATAACTCCTAAACGAAACTAACTACAGTAATAATATTTCAGAAATGACTCCTGGCTACAAAAAACTATTTTTTGAGTTGTTAGTCACTATCCAATGCTGCAGGTATTGTTTTGTTGATGCGGGGTTTTCCAGCAATGATAAAGATTAAGGCATGTCATAACGAACTTAAAGTAGGAGAGTCCAAAAATTTTATCTGTTTGCAATTGTTAAAGGGCCACCGGTGTTTATTACAACTGAAAAAGTAAATTATCTTAAACCTGTAAATGTGTTTACTTTGTATACGATACAAAATGTTCAATTTTAAATTACATGACCATAAGAAACACTAAAAGGTCAGCCATTTTGGACAGGAGCAAGATATCGACCTCGGGTTTGCGCTGTTGTGATTAACTCAATGAGACTTTTAAAATGATGGGTCACTCGATAGGGGTTTACATTTAAAAATTTGGGGCAACCCCCCAAATATAGTATAATATAGTATTTACAGTAATCGGTCGGATAAATTGGCTAATCATTTTTTAGATAAAAACCCAAAGTATAAAACTCTGTCTTGTTGTAAAATGCATCAAAACAAAAACAACAGATGTTTGGGAAATCACTACCTTCATATTGACAAATATCGTAACTTAATAATTACAAACTAGTGGACCGGGCAATGCTTCGCTATTGCTTGATTTACCTAACCTAAAATTATATTCAGTTTTTGATCCAAATCAGTTGTTGATCAAAATCAGCTGTTGATCAAAATCAGCTGTTTTAAGCTTTTCATACGAACAGCTGTTTTTTGTGCCCCTGATAAAATCAAAATAAATCTTTCTTCTTCTTCCTTAAGATTGACCTTCCATAAGATTAACATGGCAACTTTGAGGGCCACTGGGGCGAAGCCCTTAACATACATTGAGCTCATTTTAAGGGAAGCACAACTTCAGAGTGAGCTCTGTAAAATGACACCAAAAACATCAAAATCGGTTAAAAACTCTAGGAGGAGTTCTACTCACAAAATAACCCCTAGCAAATTAATTATGTATAGATAGATAATGAATTGAGACCTATAGAAAATTCTATACTAATGTTAAACATAATAATGTTTAATTGACTACTAAAGTAAATTTGTTTAAACTATATATTTTTTGAGGCTAGTTAGAATAACACCAGTCACAGTTTTTAACACCTTACCAATGTAACGTAGTTGTAAGCCACGCCAGTGCAAAACTATTAGGTTAGTTATAGTTTCATATTGTAGCTCGTGCACCACAGAAGATGGCGACTTTGTTGTTGAAAAGCGTTTGCAATAATAAAAGTGTAAGTTGTGAGTTTCTTTGTTCAAGTTTTATTCAAGTACTCGCTTAAGAATAATACATGGCATAACCTAAAAAAATACTTACGATATCCGGAATTGAACCTAATATACTTCGAACGTTTACCTATTCAAGTACTACCCTACTGTCCAAGATATCAGCCATCCTATAAATGTATTAAAATTAACAAACTCCAAAGGGATACATTAGGACTTTACCCAATTAAATAACTTCACATTTATATATATATTACAACCTTCGTACAAACGTTCAAAAAGCCAAACATTTCTGTTTTTATTTTGACAGAATCATCTTGAACTCGAGTAGGAATATTGAAGCTGTAATGCGACAATAACGTCACTCCATGCACAGCCTTCTGAATAAAGTCGTCATTCTTTGAACTTTAATTGAAAACTCTAATCCTCGCTTTAGGCTCGTTGGGTTGTATTACACTTCCAGCTCGGAGAAAACTTCCATTTTGTAAAGTAAATGTGCAAAAATAATGTCGTTTTATAAAATGTTGTGCACTTTAATTATGTTTATACTTGCTACATTTGTGTTCCCGCCAAAGTATAAATGATACAGAGTATATATCTAAAGAAGGATTTGTACTGCAGAGTACTGACAAGTTGGTAATAATGTATACAATATTTATAACAATGTATACAATATTTATAACAATTTACACCATAAAGAGGGTCAAAATAAATAATTGTTTATTTATCACATAAATAAACACGGGGCGTCAACAGTACAATGTTTTTAGGAAAGGCAGTGCACTAGATAACGCGACTAAACTCTGTCACCGACTGACTCGCTACGCTGACCTCCAAGCTGTTAGCCCTTGCGCATAGCCCATACCTGCTTCTGCGCATACAACCAGCCGCTTCTTCACATTATATTTCCTACTATACACGCATAGGCAGTTACTCAACGCTTTAGAGTAGACCAATTTAACAAATAGTTAGTTGAACCCCTGAAACATATAAACTGCATTTTGAAAATTCGCTCAACTTTCGTCAACGGTTCAGCTGCTTGGTCGAACTATTTTTAAATTGTAATTTGAGCGCATGCTTTGTATGATTAAGTTTCTAACTTGTATACGAAACGCAGGCAGAACAATTTGAAAATAATTTGTAAATATTGCATCTGATTTTTATCTTTTCTTCTGAATGTTTTAGTGTTGTGTCTAAAGGACTAAAGAATAAAGAATGGCGGCAGTTGGAATAATATGGCAATTAAGTTTTTTAAACGATTTAACAATATACATTCCGATCTGGCGCTATAAAAATATACACGTTTTTGCCCGAAAAATCGGTAATTCTAAAGGGGAACATATTATTTTATTTTCACAGAAAATTTTCTTGCGACGAACAAAATAATTAAGTTCTGCCCTAATTTTTTCAAGGGGACTTTTCCCTCGAGAAATTTGACTTCCCTCTGCTCCTGAAAGCTGCGTTTGGGATTATTTAGATTTTTCTTTGTATTCGTTTAGAACTTTGTTATTTGAAATATGTCGTACTGTTAAGGAAAACGTATATTTAATAAAATAAATTTTATAATAGCTATAAACATTAAAAACCAAACAATTACAAAAAAAGTATATTCTTAAATGTCTTCCACTTATTTCACAATACATTTTTCCAAGACAGGAAGCGCCTATTTATTAATTTTTTACAATAGCTGCACAACGATTTAAGTTCTTACAACTGCAGTAGAGTCCCGCTAAACCGGACTAGATGGGACCAGGCAATGTCCGGATCACCGAAAGTACGGATTCAACGAAATTTGTTTTATAATTACGTATACAAAGTTTTCAATGGGTGAATCTATAAAAATCTAAATTTTGTCATAAATTAAACTTTTTCTACTTCTTAGTTTTAGTTTGAATACTACTATATTGTTAGTCCTAAGTTTTGTTAAAATTTAGAATTAACAAAACAAAATATCAAAATTAATTAACACCACTGTTAAAATTAAGAATTTAAAAAAGGCAAGAAACCTGAAATTTTGAACCGGACTATAAAATAAAATTGTTTAAACAAAGCTTGGCGTTTTTGCTCCGTTTTCACAGTCACTTTTTTTCCGTCTAGTAGACATTTCCACACATAAACACTCTCACTGAACGGTATGTAAAAACAACATAACGCACAACTAATATGGTACAAGTTGATTTTGTGGGTATCAGCCGACTAAGCGAAGGAAACGAAAGAGACTTTCTATAAACAGCTGTATGGAGTGAGTCAATTCCTGGAAAACAGGATACGCGCAACGACTTCTTTGTCTGCATTTTGTAATCGTAGTCCACTGAGGTCTTTAAACGCTCTCATAGAATTAGTAAAATCTTTGGTTTAAATCCCTTCCGGATTAACCGGCTGTCCGGATAGCCAGGTTCGAACCTACGTAGCTCCAACTGTAGAAGGTTCTGGTCCAACCCACTTCCTCGATTGCTTTTAAATTAATGTTTACACGTCTAGGTACAGAACAAATTTAATAATTAATATTTCGTTTGACATTCTCAGCGTTCCTTAAACTATTTTGGAAACAAAAAAGTGTTTCAACCTCAGAAAGGCTTTTAAATCAGTCCTAGCCCATTAGATAAAATCCTGTTTGACGTTAGACACGATGACTGCAATGCTTTGTGCAACCACAAGGAAAGCCGCCTCACTGCTTGCACGAGGTGGATAACGTTATTGGCATATGGTACTGTCTTTACAACGGCATAGGTTCTCCACAGCCACCAAAATATTTTATCTTGGAGTGCCTCCTGTACTGCCCATGTCAAAAACGATAACTTTAGGTACCATTAAAAAAACGTTTAGAGAGCTTAAATTTAATTATAAACACTGAAGCCCCAACCACAAGTTCGGTTAAAAAACACTACACAAATAAACAGAAAAACTTTTATTGATAGAGTTATTCTAGTTCCCTGATATAAATTTAGTCTAGATTTGGAACCCTTTGATGATGGTAACTTTGTTAACGAAATGTACATCAGGGAACTGGAATAACTCTATCAATAAAATGTTATTTTCCGAACTTGTGGTTGAGACTACAGTGTTTCTAATTATTTACATTCACCACAGTACTCATTGAACATCTATTAGCTTAAAAACATTTATTTTATACTTTTTTATAACAATGTTAGCTTGATTTAAAAACGTTTTAAAATAAACTATTTTGTGCTGATATTTTTAAATCGCCTACAATTGGGTCGTTTTAATAACAAAAATAATCTTTAGCCAATAAAAAATAATCTCACATTGTAGGTTACAGATTAATTTACAATCGTAAAAAATCAGATTTATAGCTCTAGAGTTTTATTAGAAAAGTGCACCATTGAATCAGAAAATGTGATTTTTCGATAGAGGAAAACCTGCAAATTCCAGCACCTTACTGAAAAGTTTTTTTTTCTTTTCGTCTTCCCGTTTTCTTTTCTGTTTCCTCTTCTGTTTACTCTTCTGTTTTTTTCCTGTTTCCTTTTCTGTTTTCCCTTCTGTTTCCTCTTCTGTTTACTTTTATGTTTT
>JAGFPH010010606.1:9533-24284 GCA_018207615.1 Philaenus spumarius | reverse complement strand
TGTTTACTTTTCTGTTTTCTTTTCTGTTTCCTCTTCTGTTTACTTTTCTGTTTTCTTTTCTATTTCCTTTTTTGTTTACTTTTCTGTTTACTTTTCTGTTTCCTTTTCCTCTTTGTACATTCTAAAGCTGCTCTGATGGCGTCTAAAACTCTTTTATTGTCAATTTGTTTTATGCCTACACAGTTACTTCCAGTTGCCAGCACCCGCACATAGTTTCTGTAACATTAGCACCACAGTTTAATGTAATGATATCATCAGACGCTCCAAATTGCAATGTTTTTATTCCAACAAAGTTGTTTATAGAGTATAGAGCCTCCGGATAGATAATGTTGTTAGACCTTGTGAACAACGCTCTCCCGAGCGTTAGAACTACACGTATTGAATTCAACAAATGTCTTTATTTAAAATTACTGTACGAATTAAATCGACAGTAAACAGTAAATATGTAGTTTACTTTACTCGGTACAAAAGGTTGTGGTTTTCTCTTCAAATCGATATAAATATTTCTATACAAATATATAGAACTAGCTGACCCGTACGGCGTTGCCCGTGGTGGTTGGTATTTTCAGTCTTTTTAACGTAATTGTATTCTTTTTAAGTGCTCGGTCAGTGAGTGGTATTTAGCTTTTATATATATATAGATCTTAAATAATAAAAGCACTATTGTCATAATAATAAAAGATCTGAAATTATGATTTTAGTAACTTTGATACCCCCAAACCCCTCCTAAAATTTCGAAATTTTTCACACCCTTTCTTAGTGAGCACCTATGGCCCTAGAGGAAGCTACATTAAAATTTCATTCCAATCCGTTCGGTAGTTTTGAAGAAATCGTGATTCAATAACTTTGATCCCCCGAACCCCCCTAAAATTTAGATTTTTTTAAAACGCTTTCTTAGCGAGCGCCTATGGCCCTAGAGGAAGCTACATACCAAATTGCATTGCAATCTGTTCGGTAATTTTGGAGAAATCGTGATTTAGTAATGTTTACCCCCCAAACCCTCCTTAAATTTCCAATTTTTTAAAACCCTTTTTTATTGAACACTTATGGCCGTAGAGGAAGCTACATACCAAATTTCATTCCAATCCGTTCGGTAGTTTTGAAGAAATCGTGATTTAATAACTTTGATCCCCAAACCCCCCTAAAATTTCGAATTTTTTCAAACCCTTTCTTAGTGAGCACCTATGGCCCTAGAAGAAGCTACATACCAAATTTCATTTCAATCCGTTCGGTAGTTTTTGAGAAATCGTGATGAGTGAGTGAGTGGTATTTCGCTTTTATATATATAGATTGTATGTAATACAGTAGATATATCGATTGCAAATGTACTTTCTCATTGGTTGAAAACTGAAGAAAACTTTATATTTTTGAAACTATAAGAGTAACGACTGATTGGAAGGCAGTTTTAGAAAGTTCAAATCTTGACGAATCCAAAGGTATCTTTATATTATTTTCAAAACAATTGAGCCTTAGAAAAGTGACGTATTTGTGTCATTTCCTTGTCCTTTCTCGCGCGGCATCAATTGACTTAGACAACTAAAAGTTTACAACGATGATTACATATATGTAAATATACGTTTCAGAACAAAATTGCAATTATTACAAAAATTTAAGTTTAAACCATTTCCTTTCCAATGGCTTTTGTATTGAGCAGTCAAACACGTGTAGGGTTTTAAAGGACTCATTAGATGGTGGGCCAAGTTTGTACCCTGCGAGCGAAGCAAAGCGTCCGTATGCCTCAAGGACGAGCTGCAAACTCGTAAAGCGAGTTCTTCCGCTGCGAGTGGAACGAAGCAGCACGTGAGCCGGGGTTAGGAGGCTGAGTTACAAACAAATTCTAATATATTACGTACAAATAGGCAGCTATTCAGCGCCTTCGTGAGTAGAACAATTTCCCAAATAGTTGGTTGAAACCCTAAAAAATATAAACTTAATTTTTAAAATTCGCCCAACCCACGTCAGCGGTTCAGCTGCGTGGTAGAATTATTTCTAATTTTCCTTACTCTCGACCGATTCAATTGAAACCCGCCAGGCCGTTTACCGAAGTCGTTCTTAATCCTCAACGGACTCATCAAGTACGTTCTACAGTTAGAATTTGCATTTCTTACATTGAAGCTGCTTAAGTGATTGCCTTACCGCGGCTCCTTCCTCCGTAAATTGGAACCCTGGAAAACGTAAGCTGTGTATTTATACAGGAAAATATCGATTTTGTTTGAATCGTACTTCTGTCTGTGTACCACAGCTTCGTCACAAACCTTGTGCATGAAATGCTTTCAAAACACGCAAACATAAAACTCGATTACGTATTCTACCTGCGTTACCAAAACTTTAAATTCGCACAAATTCGAGTTTAATAATACGATAGACAACGTCTTCGGACAACAGGGTTACAGAATAGCGTTTGAATCAGCTAAAATCTTAACCAAATACTAAATTAAAATTAACACAGTTCATCACTAAATGAGGACAAATCCACTCACACCGGTATAAGTAGATTGTAAACTGATTTCCAACTGACTTAAAGTAATTGAGTTGTTCAGGTTAAATATTAAAAATTCTTCTTCTTGGAAATTTGTATGCATGTTCTGAAAATGGTATTAAATTTAAAAAAAAAGAATGCAGTCATGGGACTGCCGACAGAAGTGAAAACTCTCATGAATAAAAACAATCTTGTTTATGTTATTTAATTTTTTTTAGATTTCAACTTTAAATGTGACAAGATAAAAATAACAACTTATAAAATGATTTAAAATGCATTGTTCTGTATCCAAGTCACTGATTAGATTGAATAAAATGTAAAAATTATATCCGTCTATGTGACTTTCAATTGAAAATTAATTTACTTACTTACTCAGTATGACGCGTTTCGGAATTGGTTCCATCATCAGATATCCCTCTGCTGAGGTCGTCATAACATTAAAATAACTTATTAAAAGACATAACACATATAATACTTATACACGCGCACATCAACACAAACAATCCATATAAAAATACAACCGCGTGTGCACACGAACGACTCCGTTTGACTACTGAAACCACGTTTTCCCTTTCCTACCAAGTTTATTGTTTGTTTTTCTTATCTAACTCCCTGGCGAAGTCGTACATTTAATTAGATCTAAAATTCAGTTGGTCGTTTAACACATGATCTGGATTTTCTGATTGCGCTCTATATATTTCATACTCCTCCAGCGCGTCCATTAGCTTGCCCTTCTTACATAATATGTGTAGTGGACGGAAATTATTTTCAAAGTTAGTGTAAGAATGTACTTCTTCCGTTATGTGGCGTGCGAAGTTGGATTTGTCAACGGCTCCACGGTTACTTTAGAGATGTTCCTTATATCGTTTTTTAAATTGTCTCCCGGTTTGTCCTATATAAAAGCATTCACACAAACATGAAAAAGTATATGAACCAAATCAACAGGCAAATCCAATTCACTCTTGAATTGGAGACTGAGAGGTCGCTCAATTTCTTAGATCTAACGGTCGTTAGAACAGACGTTTTTCAATACAAGATTTTTAGAAAACCTACGACCACTGTATCTACTATTCATCCGGAATCACATCATCCAAATGCACACAAAAAGGCTGCATACAATAGTTTTGTCCATAGATTGATAACAACACCACTCAGTAAGGAGGATTTCCTTCCATAAAGAACTTAATATTATAAAATATATAGCCGTAGAGAACGGGTATAGAAGCTCCATGATTGACGAGATTCTTAAAAAATACAACAAATTTAAGAACAAACCAACAATGGAAACAAATATTTAAAAAACATTCAGATCCACAGAATATGGAGTAGTCCTACCTAACATATTGACCAACACACTGAGGAAGATAAATGGTACCATGTCATTCCGCACCTCGAATAACATTGGAAACCTACTAAAACCTAAAAAAGCAACTCCGTTAGAGCAACAGACGGGTGTATACAGAATAAATTGCGATGAGTGTGAATGCTTTTATATAGGACAAACCGGGAGACAATTTAATAAACGATATAAGGAACATCTCCCAAGTAACCGTGGAGCCGTTGACAAATCCAACTTCGCACGCCACATAACGGAAGAAGTACATTCTTACACTAACTTTGAAAATAATTTCCGTCCACTACACATATGTAAGAAGGGCAAGCTAATGGACGCGCTGGAGGAGTATGAAATATATAGAGCGCAATCAGAAAATCCAGATCATGTGTTAAACGACCAACTGAATTTTAGATCTAATTTAATGTACGACTTCGCCAGGGAGTTAGATAAGAAAAGCAAACAATAAACTTGGTAGGAAAGGGAAACCGTGGCTTCAGTAGTCAAACGGGGTCGTTCGTGTGCACACGCGGTTGTATTTTTATATGGATTGTTTGTGTTGATGTGCGCGTGTATAAGTATTATATGTGTTATGTCTTTTAATAAGTTATTTTAATGTTATGACGATCTCAGCAGAGGGATATCTGATGATGGAATCAGTTCCGAAACGCGTCATACTGAGTAAGTAAGTAAATTACTTTTCAATTAAAAGTCACATAAACGGATATAATTTTAAAATTTTATTCATTATAAAATGAGGAAGCACAATGTCCATTTCAGAGGTTTTACCAAGTAAACTATTTTAACACAATTTATGAAACGAGGAAACACAATGTCCATATTAGATTGATTACCAAGTAAATTATATAATCAGCTATATACACATGGTACTATATATAATAAAGCGTGACGGAAAATGCGTGTCGGAATAGAGCGTGACGGTAAAATCCAATTCACCCCAGCAAAATTTTAAAATTTTTGTAGACGCGGTGCGCCTATGTTTTCACTTCAAAAAACATCTGAGTAAACAATTATAGAAATACGAACATTTTAAATGTGACAAGATAAAAATAACAACTTACAAAATGAGGAAGCACAATGTCTATTTCAGAGGTATTACCAAGTAAACTATTTTAAAACAACTTATGAAATTAGGAAGCACGATGTCCATTTCACAGGTATTACCAAGTAAACTATTTTAACACAATTTATGAAATAAGGAAGCACAATGACCATTTCAGAGGTATTACCAAGTGAACTATATACTCTGCTATATACACATGTGTACCATAAATAGTAAAGCGTGACAGAATAGACCTTAACAGAAAATCCCGCAAAATTTTTGAACGCGGTGCGCCTATAGAGTATTCTCTTCAAAACATGCACGCATAATCGAGTCATAAGATGTTTTCAACTTTGACTGGCCGCCATTTTCGATAGGGTTAAAATAGAGACCTCTAATTCTTCTTCATTTATCAAGCCCTTTAAAATGGTGTATCACTTGGTGGGGGGTTTGTATTTAAGATTTTTAATTACTCTCCCATTTTGGGGTAAGGGGTGAAATGGTCGGTTATACCAAAATGCATCTCCCTTTATCATATAAAGATACCCCGAAGCTCATTTATATTAGTTTCTACTTGTTCAAAAGTTAAGGGCGGGAATTTATGGACGCCCGGTATAAAGACTAAGGAACAAAAAAGCCCACATGGCATGAGTGGGCACGAGTCGCTCAATATGCACACAATTAGAATTAATTGAAACACAATTAAAAGGATTTTTGTTTAACAGTGAATTTGTTGAAAACAGGTTATTTGGAAAATAAATATAAATTATAAAAATTACAGTGATTTTTGCTACCATAAAAATGATTCCAAGAAGCAAAGGCAAGGTAAAGTTTTCCTGGAAGTAAACCTTAACTTTTAATTGTAACTTTGAGTGAGTGACGCATGAAGTCAAAGTGAACCATTACTGCAGTGTGCATTTAAAACAGTTTTTCTGTTATTACTATTTGACATTACTTGGTTATGCTTTTTGAATTCTAAATTCTACAAATACAATTTACTTCTAAGTTTCATTGCATTAATACAATATTGTTTTTTTATTAACTTCGGTATTGTTTGCAGTTATTACAAATATTGAAATTATATTCTTCTGATATTTTTTAACGATTTTTTAAAAGTTTTTATTTTTAATTAAAATTCATACTTTCTTTGCTTATCTCCATCCATTGTCAGGTGTATCGACACGGAGCAACTAAGTAGCAGAAAAAGTAATAATTCGACCACGCTGACGTGAGTTGAGCAAATTTCCAAAATTAAGTTTATACGATTATGTTTTAGGGTTTCAACCAACAATTTGGGAAATAGGTCTATTCACGACGGTGCTGAATAGCTGCAAAATGTTTCGCACGCCATTCCGCATTTTGGAAGTATTTTCAATACACAATGCATTGCGCGCTTCGCACGCCATTCCTCATATTGGGATTATCTTCAACACACAAAACATTGCGTCCTTCCTACGCCAACCCCACGGTAGAATCCACCACATGGCTTTGAACCTGGTACTTCTATGGTATTTTACGTTTTGATCGATTTTGGGGGAACCAAGCGAGCTATAAGGTCAAGTAAAAAAACAAAATGTGCAGAATAACATCCTACATTTATATTTGTAGAAAAAACTCCACAATTTTCATTCTCGTAGGAAAATTCTAAAAAAATATTTACTTCCGGTCAAAAAACGTGCTTCACATCGTTGGATTTTTTTGGCTAACGAACTCGTCCGAGCGACGTAGACAACCAACATGTGCACCAAATTTGAACCAAATTGGACTTAAAATACAGCCGCTAGAGTGCGAACACATATATAGATATATCTATATGATTTTTAATGACACCCCAAAACGTGTTCTGGAGACCATGATCGGTGCTCATTTGCTACTCCCGACCATAAGGGCCACTGCAATAGCTCATTTTTCCTATGGAAATTCGCTAATAATTCAATCACGCAGCTGAACCGATGACGTGTGTTGGTGAAGTTCCTAAATTAAGTTTATATATTTTAGGATTTCGACCAACTGTTTGGGAAATCGGTCTACTCACAAATAGGTTCCTGCGTTTTCGAAATAAATTAGTAGAATTTGTTTCCACTTCAGCCTTCAGTCCAGACTCACGAGCTCACAGCGGAAAACTAACTTTTTGAATTACGCACCTCGACCTTGCGGCCTTACATTATGAACTGCTTCGCTTCGCTCACAGCGAACAAACTCACTTCACGAGTTTACATCCCGTGAATCGGCCCCGGATCAGCCACTGCCCCAACTGTTAAATCCTCGAAGTGAGGGAACCTGGTACTTTTATGGTTATGATTTTGGGATATCTAGACGGGCTATATCGTCTTGTAAAACAATGTGCATAAAAACCTCCTATAACTATTTTTTTTTTGTAGATAAAACAATAAACATTACTCATGCTAGTACCTCAAAATTTTTACTTGAGTTAAAAAAATGCTTCCTGCTGTTTGATGTTTTTTTATAACGAACTCGTCAGAGCGACTTCAAAAACCAACACATGTACCAAATTTGGACCAAATAGGACGTAAAATGCGGTTGTTAGAGTGCAAACGTAACACCTCAAAACGCGTTCTGCGGACCATGATTGGTTCTCATTGACCTTAGGTCTCACTATAAGAGTCACTGCCATATATAAGTGACATCTTTCCTATGGAAATTCGCTAATAACTTACTTGATTAGTGATCATGCATAGCTGTGTGGAAATAAAAAAATATTACAAGTATATTGTGTTTGTTCACTAAAAATCAACTCCTATAAAAGCGAGTGTACGTGAGTAACATATAATATAACAGCTGATTTCACCCATCATATTGTTTTGTAATACTTAAACAAACCCAGTGTAGATCATACTTTGGGGTTACGTTTACAACTTTAATCACTATAATTTCTTATGAAGGATTTTTTTTATGTGAGTTATATAACTAATGTAATACGTTATAATATTTGCTTTGATGTTATAAACCTTGTAAAAATGCAACCTTTTATCATCAAAATATTCTTTTATACAAATTTAAAGAAGTACCTATTCGTTTAACTTCGGAAACATTCGTACATCTTCGAATAACATATAAACATATTCATTTCTTCGCTATAATATTAATAACTTCTAAATCATTTGAAATATCAATATAAAACAAAAAGCAATTAAAAATAATATTTTTATCTTCCTTTAAATATATAATAAATCGACCACGCAGCTGGACCGCTGACGTAAGTTGAGCAAATTTCCAAATTTAAGTTTATATGCCTATGTTTTACGGTTTCAACCAACAATTTGGGAAAAAGGTCTACTCACGAAGGCGTTGAACTGCTGTCTGTGTGTACGCAATATATTAGTAGAATTTGTTTCCTCCTAGTGGCCTCGCGAGTTTGCATCACTTGGCTTTGAACAGGGTACTTTTATGGTATTTTACGTTTTTGTCGATTTTGAGGGAACCAAGCGAGCTATAAGGTCACGTAAAAAAACAAAATGCGCAGAATAACATCCTACATTTATATTGTTAGAAAAAACTCTAAAAAATGTTCATTCTCGTAGTAAAAATCTCAAAAAATAGTTACTTCCGGTCAAAAAACGTACTTCCGGTTGTTGGATTTTTTTGGCGAACAAACTCGTCCGAGCCACATAGACATCCAACACGTGTACCAAATTTGGACCAAATAGGACTTAAAATGCGGCCGCTAGAATGCGAACACATATATATGAATTTTTTTTACACACCAAAACGTGTTCTGGGGACCATGATCGGTGCTCATTTGCTACTCCCGACCTTGGGTCTCAGCATAAGGGCCACTGCAATAGCTCATTTTTCCTATGGAAATTCGCTAATAACGTTCATAAATACACAATTTTAACAAATAGGCCTACAGTTTTATAATCCTTATAATTGTACACATTTACCGAGTTAAAAATACCCGTCAGGATAGTTCAGTTAGTAGGCCTAGATAAAGTCTGTTGTTTTTAAATAGTTTTTTTTAGTGATGTATTACTGACATGTATCTAATTAATCCGCTTGTGATTTTTCACGGGGTTTACTAGTTATACCATATGATGTTCCGATTTTCCGATTTCTGTAACTCTAAAACACTAGAAGATGTCACACTCAACATTTAGTATCGTTAATGAACTATAGCCACCGGGCCACATATTATATATATATATATATACAAGAATTTGTACTTATAGTACACCGTCTCGTGTTCTAATTACTCACCTTGTAAAGGCTACCGCGGTTTCGAAAACTCTAGGTTTCCATCATCAGACATGGAAAATGCAATCAATATCATGGAAAATGATATTGTTATCATAACATCAAAGGAAGTTATTATTTGTTAATATTAGGAATAAGTAGTTTGTATGTTATTTTCCATAACTTTGGTTGTCCATTACTTTGAAACGAAGTAATATATTATACTCTAGTTTGCGCCATTATGTTTCTCTTTTCAATAGTGTATTGCATGACCTATCTTCATATTTTAAATTGTTAACCCCCTTACCCCCCTAAGTCCCCCAAAATCATAGAGGGTCAGATATGTCAAAAAATGTGTCCTGTTATGCAACACAAGATATATACAAAATGTTGTTAATTTATTTTCAGTAACAAAAATAATGAGGGGGTTAAAGGGACTTTATGAACACTCTGTTTAAATTCAGATAATTCCACTCTGTCCAATACTTCATATAATTCAGCGAAAATTAAGATAATTATTCCGAAGAAAAGATACAAACATCGCACATTATCACTTAATTATCCAAGTGCGGTAATTGGTGCGCTAATTTCTGCCAAGATTGTGTTCATTTCTAAACTTAATTATTGAAATTACTTTAATCCAAAACGTTTAATCAAGTCTTGTTATCAAGCCAAACCAAGAAACCGGTAACAGTTGAAGTGGATTCTGCTGGATTTTCTTGCTTTGATTTTCCGCTTCACTGACTAAACTTAAAATCAAGTGAAGATTTATTTGCAGGAAATGTCTTTTCTAGTCTTCGTAACACTGATACATAATGATAACTTTGGAGTAAAATTCTTTAAATTTGTTCCGAACATTACATTATCTTAAGGGGATTAGTGGCGAGCGACTGGCGGATGAGCGGCAGGCTGCCACTATCGATCAAACCTAGTTACTGCCGTTCCACGCTCACCATTCTCCTTACGTCCACTAAACATTATGACACGGATTAAAGGATGAAATTTTGATATACGAAGTCTGCCTAAAAAGTTCGGTGAATGGTATGATAAAAACATAAAAACAGAATGTACATTAGAAATAACTTCATTTGCCTTCAAAATACTCTCCGCCAGACACAACGCACTTCTGACAACTTTCGTATAGCGCCTCAAAACTGTTGAATCTTTTTCAGAATTGCCGTCACTTGGTTCTGAATCTCTTCGACATCCGCAAACCATGATCCTTTTAAGGCCTTCTTAAGACGTAAGAACAAAACAAAAAATCTGGAGAGTATAGTGGATGTTGTAAAACTGTTACGCCACGAATATTATCATATTCAGAACAATAGTCGCACTACGTATTCTCTGAGAAACAGTAATCTAATACTAGTTCCAAAATAAAAACTTACTTTATACCGACACTCTTTTACTTAACGTTCCACGCCTCTACAATTTAGTTTCATTTCACTTTAGAAGGCATTCATTGGCAGGGTTTTAAACGATGTTAAAACATTGCCTTTTTGTGTTGAAGATATGGAATCTTTCATACAAAGTGTTGATTGGCGGTTGATTGTTGACGCATGGTTGGTTCTAATAGCTTTTAAAATAAAAGGAAAAAAACTGTTTTGTTTATTTTTGTTCTACTTTTGCAGGACTACTGTATTATTCTGTAGAATTATTATGTATAATGTTAATAATTATGTGTGTGTAAAGTCTGTCTAAAAAGTTCTGTGAATTGTATGATAAAAACAGAATGTACATTAGAAATACCTTTATTGGAATTCAAAATACTCTCTACCTGACACAACGCACTAGTGACAACGTTCGTATAGCGCCTCAAAACTGCTGGAGAAGTCTTCACGTAGAATCGTTTTCAGAACTGCCGTCACTAGGTTCTGAAACTCTTCGACGTCCGCAAACCGTGATTCCTTTAAGGCCTTCTTAAAAAGTGGTTGAACAAATTAGCAGGTGCCAGATCTGGAGAGTACGGCGGGTGTTGAAAAACTGCCACACCGCGCTGAGTTAAAAATTGGCGTACAGTGATGATGGTATGCGATGGTGCATTGTCGTGCAGCAACATCCAATTTCCAATCAGGAACGTTTGTGGCCTAACACGCCGGATGCTCTGCAACAAACGTTTGAGAACCTCCAAGTAGAATGCGGCATTCACCGTTTGGCCAGCAGGAACGAATTCTTTATGGATGATTCCTTCTTTGACATAAAATTTGATCAACATGGTCTTCACTTTGGATTTTTCCACGCGGCTTTTTGTTTGTCGCGGGGAAGCAGGTGACCGCCATTCCATTGATTGTATTTTCGTTTCGGGGCCGTTACTGGTAACACCAAGTCTCGTCCCCTGTGACAATGGAACCCAGAAAAGTCGGATCCCGGTCACGCATATCGATGAAATCACCACTGGCCTCAAAACGTCTTACTTTTTGATCGTCTGTTAGGATATGCAGCGCAAATCGTGAACAAATTTTGCGTTTTCTATATTCTTCATGGACGCTGGCCCCCATTTTGTCTTGCTAATACCCACTTCTTCTACTATTAATCGCAAAGTCAATCGCCGATCTTTTGTTCGCATGTTTTCCGGCGTTCTGCTTGTGTATGGTCGCCCCGAACGCGGTTCGTTCTCCACCAATTCTTTGCCATCGCGAAAGCGTGCAAACCAATCGTACACATATTTCCTACTCACTGCCCGTACACTTGCAAAAACATCTCATAGGTTTCTGTCGCCGTTTTACCCAATTTGAAGCAAAACTTAATGTCGTGTCGTTGCTCCATGGCTTTTCGACGCACACTACTCGGACCACTGTGTTGCAATGACTGTAAAAGTACTGCAATAGAAGCCTCGTGCAATTCCCGACAGATGGCAGGTCCAGACATGTTCATGCCTGCGTACGCATGCACGCGCGCTGTTTCAAGCATTGAATACCGATATATTAGACCATTCACTGAACTTTTCAGATAGACCTCGTACGTTCTTGACATACTAACGGCAACTTGAATACAAAATTTCAAATAAAAATAAGTTGCTAATTTTTGCAGGTATACTTTAAGGATTTTGCGTTTTGTTCAAAAGTGTATTTATTGTTTAAAACGTTTTGTTAAGGGACTATTTACCACTGTTATTTTCACAGGAAATACATAATTTTGTAAATACTCCCTCCCCAGGTTACTCCTGACTTTCTGAACAAAATCATTTGAGGCTATGTTTAAAGATGTAGGCCTAAATTGCACTCCCCAACGCCTTCCACACGTTCATTTTAGCAGGGTATTTTAATGGTATTTTACGTTTTGATCGATTTTGACGGACCAAGATGTGCAGAATAAAACCCTATATTTATTTTTTTAGATAACACCCCAAAAAGTGTCATTTTAGTACGAAAAATCATAGAAAATTGTTTCTTTCGGTCAAATAACGTGTTGGATTTTTTTTTTGTTAACGAACTCGTCTGAGCAACTTATAAAACCAACGTGTTTACCGAAATTTAAACTGAATCGGACGTAAAAATATATACAGGGTGTCCCGTAAGTAAAAAGCCAAACTTCGGGAAATGGCTGTATGGGTAAAAAATAAAGAGAAAATCAGAATCAAATTTTTCCAAAAAACCTTCATTTTCCAGAAATTCGCCATTTTGTTTCTTTTATAAAATAATTCATAGCTAGAGAAGGGTTAGACCGATTGAGTTTAAACCTGTCATGATGATTAACCTAACAATTCTCTACCCAAAGAAAAATAAGCGATTATATCTAATAACGCGTTTCAAAATGGCGGCTATTTGAAAATTTCAAACTTAACTTACTCAAAAAATATTTTAATACAAAATTTCAAGTTATCTTTTTTGTAGGCCTTTTGATTCTCTATTGGATGGTGTAACTGTCAAAACAATCTAAGGAAGGATAATAGTTAAGTTAAAGATAATAACAGCATATGTACATACAATATTGTTGTGTTTATCGTGGTATAGGATGCCGGGTTGGAGAAACCAATTATTAGACATAACAAAATTATTATACTTTATCCAATTGTTTTGACAGTTACACCATACGATAGGGAATTAAAAGGACTACAAAAAAGGTATCTTGACATTTTTTGTTAAAATGTAGGGGTTTTGGAGTAATTTAGTTTGCAATATTCAAAGAGCCGCCATTTTGAAGTGCGTTATTGGATATAATCGTTTATTTTTGTTTAGGTAGAGAATTGTTAGGTTAAACCATGCCAGGTTTGAACTCAATCGGTCAAACCGTTCTCTAGATAAGAATTATTTCGTAAAAGAAACAAAAGGTAGATATCTGGAAAACTTAGCATTTTTAGACATTTTTTTATTCTTGATTTTCTCTTTAATTTTACCCGTAGAACCATTTCCCGCAGTTTGAGTTTTTACGAACGGAACACTCTATATAACGTTTTTAATGACGGCCCAAAACGTGTTCAGAGGACCACGATCGGTGCCCGACCTTAGGTCTTACCGTAAGCAACGCTGCAATAGCTCGTCTTGCCTATGGAAATTCGCTAACAACACGGGTACGCTATACGCACCGTGACTAAGATTGTATTGTGAAATATTTTCCATCTGCATTGGTATTATATCGCCGAGTGGTTTCCATGGCAACTTATATAAAGACGTAAGGAGCTGCAGAAAGTTAATATTCTAAGTACAGTAACTCCAAAGTGAATGCAGATTGTAGCGAGAATGTGTCCTCGGAGTATTGGATCAAGTGTTTAGTTGTATTAGTTGGGAAGTTTGCCAGTAGAGAGTGTGAGTAACTGTAATTGTACTATAAACAAATTCATATGTAACAGCAATCAGATTTCAAAGTTGGTTTACAATGCTTGAATGTTCGTATTTGTATAATTGTTTACTCAGACGTTTTTTGAAGTGAAAACATAGGCGCACCGCGTCTACAAAATTTTTAAAATTTTGCTGGCGGTGAATCGGATTTTACCGTCACGCTCTATTCCGACACTCATTTTCCGTCACGCTCTACTATATACAGGGTGAGTTTTAAATGTCCCCCCCCATAATTTTTTCCGCATTTCTTAAGATATCGACTCCCAACCACCGCCGAACATCATTGATTAGTTTTATACTTTCTTTTGATGAGGTTCACATTTTTGGCCGCCATCTTGGATCCGCCATATTGGAATGAACTTTTATTTTTTAAATGTAAAGGTAAGGTTGTGGCCCATCATTTCAAACTACTTTTTTCCGTAGAACACGATGCCGCAATCGGTTTTTAATTATCTGCTTTCGTTCTTGAGATATTAACAATTTTGTAAAAAAATTAAATTTTCAAAAATCCCTTGTTTTATTCAATTTTTTTTTAATATCGACCCTTTATCATCAGATATCACAGTTTGGTTGTAGCTTATAGCTTTTTATTAAGTTTTAAATTTGTACTGCCATCTTTAGTAAATTTGTTTGATTTCAGTGTATTAACAATTTTTCTCTGCGAAACTGAAGATGGCAGTAAACATTTATAACTTAATAAAAATCTATAAGCTACTACCAAACTGTGATATCTTATGATAAAGGGTCGATATTTTTTTTTTAAATTGAATACCCAAAATTGTATACGATTTTTAATAGTTTTTCAAATTTCTTGTTTTTCATTTTTAAATAAAAAGTAGTCTGCTTTTTAATTTGTTTTAATTGAATAGTTTGATGTATAACTCCTTCTTTTTTTTAATGTAGC
>JAGFPH010010605.1:5449-39122 GCA_018207615.1 Philaenus spumarius | reverse complement strand
ATAACTAATATATATTTCTGATCACACACCCCATCAATTCGTAACAATACCCCTCCTCTGAAAAATGTTGTCCTCGACATTTGTACTACATTTCCTTCGGAGGGTATCTTCCTAAATACATACTTCTACAACACACACACACATTTTACAATACATTCAACATACAGATTCACAACATTTACAATAAAATTTACAAAATCCAAAATACAACACACAACATATAAAACGTCCAATGTTTGGGGGAATAAAAAGTTCTGGGGAAACAGAAAGTTTGGGGAAAACTGGGGTGTGGGAAAGGAATCCGGCGCACTATCCAGATAGCGACCCGCTATCCGTTGACTAGGTATAAAATACAATTCAGGATCCCGTAGCCACCGACCGCTTCCTCTACACAGTGTCTGCTGTCCGCTGCCACGCCCGCAACATCCAAGGTAGAGGTTTCTTAAGAATGGTCCTAGCAGATCCGCTCTCAGTTCCGTGGCCGCCGCTGCTGCTGCATCCTTTCAGTGGCTCTTCTCATATTTGGTATGTCAGCTGCCTCAATCACATCACGGATCGCAAGTATCCCCGTAGCTATGCAAACTGCCTTCAACAAACTCAAAAGTTATAATTAATGATGGCATTCTTAACTCTCAATTATTGTCCAAATCTTCTACAGTCCGGAAATCAGAGTAAACGTCATACCTAAGCCCTTGATATACCACATTGAGGAAATCATCCCTTATATACAAAAAACAAGTCCCCCCCAAACAACATAGCTCTGAATTTTACCAAAACCTTGGTGCACTCTGTCTTACAATCTATTATAACCCATTATACACATAATATACATAATATAACATAAAACTTAATTCATAAAAACTTAGCAACATAACTTATGACCAAAATACAAAATATAAAAACGCAGACTATCAACAAAAAACCAAGAAACCCACACAACCAACGTCGCTCACCCGGAAGTATCCGTGACGTATTTCTTTAACCTTACTACATGCCCATTTTCTGGCTTCAATCACCCATGCCTGTCCATAGCAACCCTGTAATTTCCCGCAAGACCTTACATGGTCCCGAATAGTTCCGCGCCAATTTCGCATACCTCCTCGGCTCCCGAACAAACATCTGCTTCCCTACACAGTATTCTACCTCTTTATATCTGTAGTCATACCGCTTGACCCGTGTTCGCGCCATATTTCGTGGTAAATCCTTCCGTGAATTGGGAATCCATGTTTTTACTGGTTTATCAAAATTCCTTAAACCGTCATCCATAGGTAGTGCGCGACTTCTATGGAGTACTTTCCTATGTGTGTTCAAAGTCATTATACCATAACTCCGTATTGTTGACTTACGTTTGCTTGGATCATCTGTTCCGCTTGGCAATGACTTCAATTCAAGGTCGCTGACACAGCTATCGCGGCCTGAATGTACTACGTTTCCGCGTGCGTAACTATTTTGCTGATGGCAGTGCAATTGCTTCCTTACAAAATTCACATGTTTTTGTTGCTCTTGACGCTGTGCAAGTTTCCATTGTATCTCTGCATTATCACTCTTCCTAACGTTGACCAGAAACATGCTTTGTTTCCTAGGCTTTTCCGGCTCAGGGGAAAACCGTCGCTGCCCTCTCGGCTTTTGTAGCTCTTCCTGAAATTGACGTCTACAGTCCCTGGCAACGTGTCCTATTTTCTCGCATATGCTACATGTGCGTTGCTGCGCTGGATACCTGTACTGTTGCTTGTAGAATGCGCGTCCGTCCATTTCCGATCGCCCTGTGTAGTTTTCTGGCTCCTGGCTCCGATTGTAGCTGTAAAAGTTTCCCTTACGTGGCGATGCATGTCTTCGAATGTCGCCCCTGCACTCTCTGGAAAAGTGCCCTGGCTTGCCACATTCCCGACATGTATAACTCTGCGTCGTATTCTGGTCACGCTGTGTATCTTTAAAACGCCCTTTAGTCTTATAATGCCCGTTAAAGCCCTTGCGCTCGCGTATCCAACTGTCGTCGTAAGATCCGTCACTACACGGTGACTTACTTGCTTGGAAACGCCCCCGACTTTTACTATAATCTCGTGGCCTACTGTCGTATCTCGTTTCATTTTCATTCCGTCTGTTATACCCTGACACCTGCATATTATCTAATATCGCCATTACCTTATCTATTTTTTCTCCCATCTCAACTACCTGCCTATTTGTGGTATCACCGGACGAATCGCATTTCACCCTAATCGATTTCGCATTAAATAAGCTGCCTTCTCGTATGACTTAATGTTGTCCCTAAGCTTTTTCAACGAAGAATTGTCCAACATTGCTATTTGCTGTAGCAATGCTGGGTTGAGCCCCTTCAAAATATATGCACACAACTCTTGTTCTGGCATTTCCTCATCTATCCGCGCGCATAAAAATTCTACGTCTGCCCAATATTGTATGACAGATTCGTCTTGCAATTGTACCCGATTATTAAGCTTCATTAATAACATTTCCTTTTCCTGCGTGGGTGTAAATGTATTTATAAACAGTCCCTTTAACTCCGTCCATGTGAAAACATTGTGCTTACGCTCAAAATTATCGTAAACTGTTAAAGCAACACCTCCTAAATACATGGGAAAATATAGCAATTTTCTGTCATCTGCCCGACCATTAGCTAACGATGCACGCTCAAACCTTGTCACGTAACTTAAAACATCTTCCCCTGTAGTACCCCGAAATTTACCCGGATCAAAGAAAGGTACTCGCTCTGCCATTTTTGATTGTATAAACAAACTAGCCGTACAACCTACGCCTTTTGTTGCCACTAACTTAGATCGTAAATTAGAACGTATGCATTCTAAATCTGCTTCCTCAGATGCGCGAAAACCTAAATCTGTCCAAATGTTATCTGCTCTATTTTTGTTCCATGCCTTTATTTCAGCTAAAGTTAAAACAATTCAATCTGCAGAAACCACCGGAGTTTATTCCCTGACGTAAGCAATATAACGCAAGGCCTACACGCTGTGGTATTTAAAAACTGTAACACTTAACACATAAATGCTACGCTCGCAAATTCCTGAGCTCGGTACGCATCGAAAACAAACAAAGAAACATACAATTCAATATCTTCTGTATCCCACACTTCCAGTTACTCAATCCGCCAAAAGTGCAAAATACAGCTATTGGTACCAAATAGAGTATGTTGACCCGTGAAGACTTACACGTCTCGATGAAAGAAGGAGCTAATTGCTGACAATGAATTCCTACCGCGCCGTAACAATTAATTCATTCGAACTTAAAATATAACACAATTCTTAAATTTAAAGACGTCGAAATTATGCTACAAACAAAAATACAAACATACCAACAAAAAATTCACAATAAGGTATCCAAAACGTAACACTGGCCATACAACAGGTATTTAAAACAATTAATTAATTACTCATCAACAAGTTAAATCAATACTTGTAAACCCTAATTCAATTAAAACATTTTTCAGCAAAAATTAAGACAACATATTTTTTCCATACATCTACATACGTATTTACTGTATCTTTAAAAAAAACTAAGTAATTTTACAAAAAAAAGTTCATTCAAAATTCGGCCGATTTTTTCAAGCAAAAACTATTTTTGGTAAAGACCAAAACCCACGGCTTAGCACCATTTTGTTAGGGGTTGGAATAGCTACCCTTATTACCCGGGTTCAAACACTGGGTTAATATGTTAATAACAAAGAGACAGATCAATAAAAATGCATTCCAGTGGTTCAGTGGCAAAACTTATCTCTCTATATTTATTTGTACAATGCAATAACATAAACATAATATGGTTTGATACATTATCCTCTACTTATGCTCTACATACATTTCCTTTACTAGATACTACTTTCGTATGACAGACTGAAACAAGAACTCGGTAAACAAAGCTACTGAATTTACTTTAATTAAACTTTCCCGTTAAACTTTTGACTCCAAACTCAATGTGATATCGATAGACTAAGTATTCTGTTACTCACTCGTTCTATTGCAGAACCGGTTTCGTCCTTCAATCTCGTGTAGACTTCTCGTATGTTGGCTTGTCTCGTGTTGTCCAGCTTCCAACCCTCAGTTTCTCAATCACAACACTTGGCCTAGTCCCGGCCAAACGTCCCTAGCTAACTGGCCTAGCTTTCCGGCCCCACACTTAACAGACTGGCCTAGCTACCGGCCCAACCAACACCTTAACAGACTAGCCTAGCTACCGGCCCAACACCTTAACAGATTGGCCTCGAATCTAGATTAGGGTTATGCTTATATAACCCATCTAACTTCCGTGTTGACAAACTACACTGTTCTTCCGTGCATCACAAAAACACTTCCGCCAAGCTCATCCTTCCTTGTTATGCTTCCTTGTTTACCTCTATCTGGCTTACGCAAAGTAATATCTTTACACTAAACATACTAACTCTAATAATTAATATAACTAATATATATTTCTGATCACACACCCCATCAATTCGTAACAAGTGCTAAAGTAAAACATGACTAATTCTGTAACAAAGTTTGCAAGTAGAAATATATTACATAAGTTGAGTTTGTATAAGTCGTTGCCACAAGAATGAAATATATACAAATATATAAGTAGTGCTAAAGTAAAACATGATGTAAGACTTGTGAATGGGTGACTCTTTATCATGTAAGGTTTTGTATTTTAATTAAGACTACTGTGAAGTTATGTAAGGTTTTGTAAAGTCACTTTGAAAGTTTTGGGGGCTCCACCAGATCCTTCTTACGGATCAAATTTTAGCTTGGCATGTGACGTACTCCAAAGAACTGGGTAGAAATAAGTACAGAGACCTTTTCATAAAATTATTAAATATATTCTGAAATTTCTGAAAATAATTCCTACAATGATTATCTCTCACAAAATAGATAGATACAAGTAAATGTGATACAATTAATTTTTACTCAATTTATATTTTGAAAGTAATAAAGTAAAAGTTTACATTCGTCTAAGGAGGGCGGTGCTAGTAAGTTGATTTCCCGCTCTCCTAAATTTCAAACCTATGTGTCTTAATTTTAATGATTGAATCTTAAATTTCTTCTAATTACTAGTACATAATAAAATCTAATATTACAAAATGTATTATATCATTTATAGATACTTACAAAATGTATATATTATTTATAGATTTATTTGAAAGATATTAAGTTGCTTTGGTGACTGATTTCGATTACTTATGAGGTGTTTTAAAACCCTCTCTTCAGTTAATCCTAATAACCAGTCCCAATACAATTATTTATTAATAAATGATTATTTATTTATTTTGATTTATTTTAATCTTACTTCTGATACACAATACTCTGGATATGATTTCGTTTGTTATTTAATTTTAACTCTCGAGATCTGTCTTTACAATGAAATGAAATATTAATGCTACTTACATAATTTTTGTTCCCACTCTAACACACTTTACACTTTAATTTGATTTTTTTATAAACTCCCTTATTAACTTTTATTAATTTCATGTTACACTTCACTACTGCACTTTATTCTCTGGTTTTGATGGTTCCTGGATCCATTTGATGTAAAACTTTGTTTAATGATTATAAAAATACTTTATTACTTGGATGATTTATCTTTGGTTACTGATGATGAAGTTACTTTATTAAATAATTTATGTAAAATGAAAATGATGCATCTCGAAAGGTTTGGTCTAGGTGTTGATTGATTGAATTTTAGTTGATGACAGACCTCGTGTTCTCTTCAAAATTTCCCCACCACACAGTTTCACGCATTCTAATTTGTTTTTGATTGGACTGTTTGAATTTTATATTGTTTTGATTGGCTTTCCAGTTTTACAGATTTGGCAGTATTTATCGCGTGTCTGCACTCGTTGATTCACACAGAATAACGCAAAGCAGTGTATTTGTGTCTTAAGTAATTTAAGCTGGTACATCCGTTGTAACTTCCTGTTGAAATACAAAGCTAGTCTGGCCTGTTTCTGTAGATTCATTTATTATGGATTTATTTAAAATTTATTTTATAATATATTATTATAATTATTTTGTTGATGCTGATGTTAAAGACATTGGGTATTGGTGTTTCAAGTATTGGTGTTTACTTTTTACTTACCAATACTTACACTCCCACACCCTATATGAAAATTGTACCACCAATTTGATGTTATGCATATGTCTACCGTCTTGTGACTTGACGTTGTGGAATGGTATTAATTTGTATGTTGAAAATTTTCTTGAAATTATGCTGTGATGTTGTTAATACGTTTAAAATTGTTTGAAGTTAATTGCGATGATGTTTATTTTTATTGTAGTAGGCCTAGCTTTTGTTTACTAAACTCCATGTTTGTGGAATGGCTGATAAAGCTTTTAGATGAGCTCTGCTTTGACAGATGTGTATTCCAATGTCTTAGCCCAGATACTGCTGCGCTAGGTTTTGTTGTCGTCAGCATAAGTTTGTATTAGATATTAGGCCTAATGCTAGTAGGTCGGATTATTGTTTGTGTAGGTTATTTCTTGGCAATGTGTAAAGTTCTAGTTACTTTCGCAAACTGAAATGTTAGCTTGATCAGGGCCTAATTCTCAGATAACGAAGTACTATGAAGTGCTGTTGTTGGAATATGTAGGCTAGTTCCCCAAGGACGTCACTTGAGAATTGCTACTATGTCTGAATGTTTACTTGCACTCCTTACTGTTGAGCCATTGTCCTTACTATACGCCTACTTAGCCTAGGTCTCTTTAAATGTTTACAAAAGTTTTTTTATAGATCAGATCTCGAAGTTATTGTTTACTTTTGAAAGCGATGTTATTTAAGATTTAATAGTTATTGGTTTTACTTATTTAATTTGAAATGAGTACTATTTAATAGCTTTTATTTTTTTAAACGTTTACTATGTGTTAACAAGGCTTTAGTTTAAAAAAATGTTTTTGTTTACAATACATTGCATGATAGTGACTTGAATATTCTTAATTAGTACAATTCTTAAAGCTAGTACATGTAACTTATTTCTATTCTCTACAATATTAAATATAGACAGATCTCGAGTTATTATCTACTTGTGACACTTAAATTTACACATGACATATTTTTGTTTAATTTTTTATCTTATGACCTTCTATGATACATTTTCATTCTGGAAATGTGCATTGGTTCATTTTGGAGTCTTCCATATCTAATATCTCTACCTGGTATGTTAATTCATTTATTTTTTTAATAATTTTATATGGCCCCGTATACTTCATATCTAATTTTGTGGGTGTTTTGCCGTGGAACTCGCGTCTTATTAAGACTTCATCCCCTTGTTGGAATTCGAAGTCGGTTCTCTTCTTATCGTAATAAAATTTTTGTGTTTCTTGGGCTTTTTGTATTATTTTGGGTAAAGTTTTTCTAATTTCTTGAATTTGTTTTAGATGTTGTTGGATGTCGTAATTTTGGTTTTCTTTGAATTATCTCCATGGGGTCGTTTGGTTCAAAAGCGAACATAAGTTTATTTGGCGTGAAACCGGTGCTTGTTTGTTTCGTTGAGTTGTAACAGTATTACGGTTTACAATGTTTTTTATCGAACATCCAGAATAGTAGTATACGTGAACAAGCAAACATATACTGCGACGTGCTTATCGCTGTTAGACACTATATTTAAATTCTTTAAATAATATATACTCACTTCGTGGTCATAAAGCTTCAGAAAGTCAAGGAGTGAATGAACACATGGAAAAGCTAATGTCAATAGCCGGTTTCAAACTCGGATAAAGCTGTTAGAAGGCAAACCACTATATATAACCAGAACTTTGACTGTCAACAGCCGCGTGTCGTGGTCTCCTAAAATATAAGTACATTCAGGACAGTCTAATTGTAAGGTGTGCGTGCACAAGAAGATTTGCCTGTGGCGGGTCTGTTCTTAATGAACCCAGACCAAATGACAGCCGCACAAACAACGTACTCTACCCTCATTAAGAGTGAAGATGATTTTACACCCTTGGTTCATTCTCCGTAACACGTACAATTGTACAGTTTCTTGTACTTTAACCCTGAATACAACTCTTGTGTTTTAATTATAATTGCGTACAATGGCAAGACTTCTGACGTATGCGAAAAACTTATGTCATATTGTCAATAAAAAGGAATACTTTTTTTATACTGAATTACTCCGGAGGTGTTTAGGTCAACATTTTGTTATATGACACAGTTTATGTAACTGTAATATTAACTAACTGTATGTCAATAATCACTGGTAATAAAATGTATACAGTTTCTCACAAAATATGTTTAATATTCTACGCGTTTCGATAACCAACTCAACACAATCAGTGAACATAATATACAATATAACATACAATATACACAATATAAATAACATCAAAATACGGTTCTCAACTATAAATAAGCATGTTTAAGTAGGGACATGGTCTAAATATGTAATGACCAATCAGTAAGATAACAGTATATGTTTCAACGTTTTATATGTGCCAGTGTGTGTAGTGTAAAGTTTTAATAATGTGTATTTTATGTCTTGACTAGTAAAACAATTTACGATCTTTGACTGTGAAAAAATGAGTAACTACAAAAAACATTATTGTTATGATCTGATGATGGTGGCTTAGTCTCACCGAAACCGGTAATCAAATTTTAACAAGGATTGTTTGGAAGGTGAAAAATAAGGTTAATTAATTTACATTAATTACATAACTTTATTTATAACAGTAAGGTATTGATTTAAAAGAAAGAAAACAATAATAATAAATGAGAATTACAAAAATATAGGTCTAACGCAAAATAGAAATAAACTTAAAAATTATATGTACATAACAATTACAATTGTAATAAACAATTTTCACTTTCAGTTCACAGTCTTTTGACAGTCTAGCCACAATTCAGAAACCAAGCACAGGGGGCGGATGGAATACTTTGATGTATGTTTATGTTTGCGTTTTGAGAATTATTTAAATGTAGTCTACATATTTACGACTTCGCAGATGCAACCTTAAGATGTTTGAGACATCAGAAACCGCCATAGTATAAATTACCTATAAGTAACCACTTGACGGACATAAAGAAGGTTAAGTTATATACTACATTAACCTAATGCAGTATATTTTGTATTTAAAAAACTGGTGACATCGGACGGTTTTATAAAACATGCTACGAATAATAATTCTGCTACACATAATGTGTCAAAATGCATTAAGCTTTAAAGGCGATTCGTGAATGTTGCCTCATTTTATCAGATTATACAATATTTATATCATCAGTCAATATTTAAAATAAATTTTAATTGTGTAAACTATATACATTATTAACTTAAAGTAAAATATACCACTTTGGATTATGTTTTTAATAACGTTTCACATAAGAATTATTTCCCTAATTAATGGTTTGTACAATAAAAGAGAAATTAACATGTATTTATATATACTGTATATAAGTGGCTTTGCCCTGATTTACTGATATAGAATCAACGTAGAACAAACACGATTTAAGATAAAAATATGAAAATGTAGCCTATAGGTATATCCTTATAGAACGCGCCCTAAGAAAGGATTTTGATAAATTTTGATTTGAAACGTAGTGAAAGTTAGAGTGTTTACTCTCAATCCTATAACAGATACAATAACTGATTTGGATCAAAAGTTAAGAAACACATGCTTGTTGATGCACTTACATTAATTACAGTAACCAACTTAGCAAATGAATAGTCAGTTTATTAATCTTCACAACCAATAGTTTTTTTAAGGTTAACAAAATAAAATCAAACACGAACAAATACAACGAAATATTCTTAATGTATTATAAATCAATTAATTCAAACATCTGTTGTTACATATTATAAATATAACAGCTGATTTGGATAACAAAATATAACATAATTTTAGGTGGGCCTATACTGAACCAAAACACGTTTATTCTAAGCATTAATTTTATTGCGAGTGCAAACAACTTCGAAAATTTAGAATCAAGTAATTAATAAAATATATTCACAACTAACATTTTGTTTGTCTTAGGTTAAAGCAAACGAAATGTTTTCAGTATTTTAAGTCATCTGGTGCTCCAAATTATATTATGCCCTTTAGTTGCATCAAACAAATTTTGACTATTGATTATTTAAATATTAATAATGAAATTACAACACATGCTGAAACTGGAATCATTAGAATTTGTGGTGTCTATTTCAATCTCTGTCTTGCATTATGTTTTAATTTTTTTATTTATTCATATTACAACTGAGTAAGAAACCCATCTAGTAATGTATTCCTTATAAATAATTAACACTAGTATGGCTCAGGGCGTTCATGGTGCATGATGCGTTGTCTGTGCTTCCCTGCCTGCTTTTTTATTTTATCTCTGACATAGTCTGTTTTTAGGTCCCTGTGTAAATTATAATTTCCGATGAACCAAGGTGCATCTACTGTACATCTAAGCACCTAACTATGAATAGATCACCTCTACCCCCCTCCCCCTCCCCCCTACGTACATCTTACAGTTCTCAGCAATCGTCATTTCCAAGAAAATATCATAGAATACAATAACCTGTTTTAATTGGCTTCGCTATGAGTCACCGTAGGGGATAGTGGCTAGCAATGTATGAAAGGGTGGAGCCCCTAATTTTGTGTAATAAAGTACAATACCATTAATTTATCTGTCAGTGACTTCTTTTTGAAGCGTTTTGGGGTGTCTATCCCATCATCAGAAAAATCATTTGTTTAGTATTAGTAGTCCAAACATTAAGACAAAAAACGTAAGCACAAACAACCCAGTGAGGTAGTAGATGCGCATTTTATGGTTACCGGAAGTCGACTAACCGTCAGTTTTCTGTACACACTTAAACTAGTATTTCCCGTGGTCTTCCTGGATTCTTATCGCTGTGTTTCTGTGTATTTTTAAATGTGTTGTGTATTTTATGAGTTTAATACGATTTTGTATACGCTAATTTAAAATCAAGTTATTTTTCACAACAGTTTTTTAAATTAGGTGAAAGCAAACACAAAGAAAAATCAACGAAAACGCTTACTATATTATAAGTCAAATATTTGATGTTGCATATTGTTCTTTCCTTCAGTTGGCAATATCAAAATGTGTTTGAAATGTTGTTTATTGATTATTTGGATACTAATGGTGAAATACAAAGCATGCCTTATTTCTAAATGTTGGTAATCGTGCGTGTCTATTTCGACCTGTATGTCTATTTTTGTCACCCAACCTCCTTAGATCAAAGTGCCTCTTCATTAATCAATCTTCATTTGTCAGAAAATAACAAAGTATACAATAATCTGTTAGCATTAGCTTCACCTAGTATAAAATATAATGCAATAATTTGTAATGTTTACCTTTACTACTAAAACATAGATTCAGGAATGTTTATCTAAAACAAGTTTTACACTCGTTAATCCATTATAAAAAGATTAATATAAACATTTTCAAAAAAAACTTATTACGATTTAAATATTCGTTAATTAACGTTAATCGACAAATCTCTTGTGCGTTATTTACATAATTACAGTGACATGGTCAAAGGCTACTCTGAACTCATTATCACTGATATTTGGAATCCATTATCTCTCCTACAGGATTAATGGGTTTAATGAATTGCAATTACGAATTGTAATTGTTTAAAGGGTAATGCAGAATGTTCCTGTAGTCCGCGAAAGTTTACACCAAATGATTTTACGATCTCAACATTTTGCGTCATGTGATAAGGTCGAGTAGTGTAGAGTGATTCAAAGCTTGCAGAAACATTGTGATCTGCTTATAAAACTTATCAATTGTTTTATAATTGGGTGAATATTATATTGTAAAGTTACATTTGTAAAATAAAGTTAGATTATATGTATTTACTTACTTACTATATTGTAAAGCTTAATTACAATTTTAACAGAACTTGATTTTAATCAAATATAACAATAGCGTTCATGAAATGTTATTGTGATTAGGTTCGACTCATTTATGGGATAAATTGTTCACAAAAGACCGCAGTATACATTTGAGTTGACTTACATACTTAATAAATATACTCAAAACAATTTAAAATCCCCCAATACAGCAGATTAAAACACATTAAACAAATATAAAATATATAAAATAAGTATAAGAACGCATAAGACACCAGTGGGCTGTAGGTACTCCTCCACTGAGTAAAAAGTGTGTTCCAAGAGGTAGCCTCTGAGAGAGCCGCGAAAATGCTTTAAAGCTCTTTTTTAATATTATCTGGAAGTTTATTAAACAGTTTCAAACCATAATAATAAACACCACATTCTAAAAATTGTTATTGGTGCGCAGGATATTGCAGCACTCCTTTTCTGTCGCAGTTTTCGTAGTGACGTTTTATTTCCAACACACTCACGATTGAATTATTCTATTATATATAATAGACGGAAAGAGATATGCGAAATCTTATATCGGGACAGTTATTTACCTTCAGCGGGAAACCTAGAAAACCTATTTACAAAATATCTAAAGTCCCACTTCCCACATCAAGCCCGCCCATCTCAAACAAGTAAAATGCCATTGAAATTAAAGCCCTTGAAATTATAACACATGCAATTAAAGTCCTTTTAAAACACGACCTCTTGTGAAAAGAAAAATCGGATGACGCATTCGTTCGTTACGCTCAAAAATTATACTTTATGAGCGATTTTTATAATTTTATATTATGTAAAAGACGGAAACAGATATCCAAAATCAGTTCTCATGACAGTTATCCATCTTTTATGAGAACCTTAGAAGAAAAAAAACATTTGCAAAATCCTCCCCAACAACATTATACACATCATAACAGAGACAGGCTAATGAACATAACATAATATTTTTATATATGTGTATAGATGGCAAGGTTAGAGTTTGATTTTTTAAGTTTGCATGGTGTTTGTTGCTAAATATTGTTTTTATTTTTTTAATAAATAGGAACTTTAAAGCATTAATAAAAGATAATCAATTTTAAATAGAAAACATATAAACAGTTATAATTAAAAGAAGAAGGAGGACTGTTTAAATGTTATAATATACTTCCCTACGCTTAACAGAGTATTGGAAAAGTAAATTTAATGATAATAAATATCCATCAAAACAAAGCTTAGTAATAATAAAATGCCACTGTTTTGGAACAATCGGGTTTCTATTTGAATCGAAAAGTCTTAATTTACCATGGTAATTTATTGGAAATGGTTGAGCTCTTTAGTAACATGGCACATGCATTTTTTTAAAACAATTCAACTTCAGATAAAGTGAAACTTTTTCTGTTATCGTCTGTTGTGTTTAATTGACACATATGTTAAAATTATATCCTGTTATAGCTAAACACAGACGATTAAATATTGTATTTCAATTTCGTTATATAACAATTCTGTGAGTTTGGTTCTTCTGAACCCTGTTCAGTTCTACAGCTCTCTGAAACTATGCTCTCAGAAACTATGATACCTCTATCTATGGTAGCTATTGTTTGAGAAGATAATCCCTCGAGGAGAGATTTACATGTACATGGTTACAATTGATCCATAAGTGTGACGACAGAACATATCCGGAGGAGGACTGGCATTTATGCTGCAAAATTAAACCTGGATTGCTACATATTTTGTCCTTCATTGTAAGTAATTCTAAGTCAAAGATTATAAATAAATATTTTTGTAGGTAACAACGTTATTTAGTTATATATTTGTCAATACATTAATAGGAATTTATAATAGTTAAACGATATAAGTAATATTGAATAATTGAGTAAAGTTATAAAATGTTTGCGGGAACTTCCGCCTGAAACTAAATATTCCTTACCAAGCTTTTAAAGGAAATTATTTGTTATAACAATCCTCTGAATATTGTTCTCTTCTCTTTGCAGTACTATTGATCTCAAAAACTGTAATGGAGAGAAGACACCGTTTCTCAGGAAGGTATTAATAAACATTAAACAGGTGCATATATTCACAAATAAATTTGTGTTAAATTAATTCACTTAAAATAATAATTATTCAAACAAAAATATATATGTTAACTACTTCCTGACGTACTTTAAACTTTATTTCAACAATAGACATAAGAAATAATGGCCAGTTTCCAAATTAGATAGATGCATCAGCTGCAACATAGTAAACATTCACATTTATAACAGCTGATTAAATTTGAACAAGCTCAGTCAAGTACCTAGAACTTATGATACTTTAATGTTAAGTTGAAACTTCGCTCAAAGCGAACGTTAAAAAAATTGGACTATCTACTTATTTTAAGTTTATTTCTACACTATTCAAAAATGTACAAACTTAATAATATTTATTTTAAAATTATATTTAATGATTATTAAAAAGAAATGTTATTCAATAACAAAATATCCATAATTTTCTTCATTATCTTCATACTAGCTTATATACTTTTGAATTTTTTCTGTCCCTTAATGGGGTTACGCATCTAATGTAAATGATGTTTTTATAATGCACACCCATTACGTGTGTCGGCGTAGGTCCCTTAGAACACTGCAATGCACTTTTTAAAAATCCCATCATTTTAAGTATTTAAAATTAATACCAGAAAGTCCTAAGATATACCATATATTAAAACTTGATTAATTTTCGCTTAGATGTGACCACCATTCAAATAATACTAGGAATAAAAGTGAAATAAATTCTCATCAGTTTCAAATAAATCAATTTTGAGCTATGGATTTTATTGTGTGTCATTTTTAATGCCTATGGCTGCCCGTTTTGCAACATTTAAAAGGTTTGTTCAGGAAATATTTTATGGCTTGTGAGCATCAGTATTACTTATTCTTACTACTTTAATTCCTTAAAGATGATTTAAAAGCCTTAATTTTAGTAAAACTCACTAACGTAAATCTATGTTTTTGTTATTATGTACATAATTATTTATTATTTTTGCGTTTAATATTGTTAAAATTCCTTTGTTCATCTATGTCATTTTATTTCAAGTTTTTAATATACCAACTTATAATTTAATTGAATGTAACTTATTTGAAATATTTTTGGTCAGTGACAAATAAACATATATTATTATGTTCATGATGATGATAAAATATAGGATTTTTTTGTTGGAGTTGGAAATTTCGAACTCAGTATTCTTTTATTTGTATTTTCCCTGGTGACACTCCTGGTAAAAACATGAGCACCGATGAGGAGAATTCGCTAGGGAATAATTTTACACTCTTTCTCTTTAAGAAGAATGTTATTAAAAAATATAACCAATTTTTTAGCAATAGCAACTAGTTGACGTGTGTTTTAAATTTCCAAACGGCTAAAATATGAATACTTTATAAATGTAGTTTTTGAAATATTTTACCAACAGCCAAATACCACGCCTCTATAACTGTGAATCGCATGGTTACATAAAAATAAAGGTGTATCTTTTTCATAAACTGGAGGATGGCTACTGACATATATATATTGTACAAGTATAATAAAGAAAGAATTAATGAAACAAAGACTCATTACATTAAAATCCTATTACTTAAAATGACACAATTCTTGTATCTTAGTATCTGTCGCGGATCTCGAAAGTGGCTTTAACGATTTCAATGAAAATTTGAATACAGTGATTATTTGACGACAGGAATTGAATGCGCTAGGTCTTATGTCTTCAAAAACGAGCATAAAGTCTGAAAAATGCGCATTCAATTTAAACTCTGAACTTCTTTTTATACCACCATACAAGTCACTTAGAAGGCAAATAGGTACAGCTTCTTTTTAAACCTCCTTTACAGTCAATAATTATTCGAATAGATACAATCCAGATGAGCGATGCTCGGTCACCCAGGTACAAACGAGGCAAAGATTAGCGAGAGCTTCAGCAAGTTTTCCAACTGCGAGCGAAGCGAAGCGTCCAGGGGTAGAGCCCCTAGTGTTATCTTAAATATCAAGTTTAAATATATAGGATGCTGCAGTTCCACAGTACGCGAGCCGCCACTGGAACTAAACGAAACTTTTATAAAACATTTATATTACTGAGGTTATTTAACATATGAATAACATTTTAACTATTGTATTTTCAATATGGTAGACTATTTTACTATAAGTTTAAAATTTTCGAAAGTTAAGTTATTTATCTTCTTTTTTTATAGCAATGGTAAAATAGAATAATTATAAACTATAGGGTGATACTCACAACTTAATTAAATAAGAGCTTTTAAATACTCACAAGTTAAATTTTTAAAAGTAACCAAAAATTATAATATACTACCAAATAAAATAACCTCAACCTTTTAAAAATATTTTACTTTGAACCATAACTAAGCTGCAGAGTAAAATTCAACAATTTTGATGATCAAATAAGCCAAAGTAAAATTACATATGTAGCTTAACTAAAGTCTTGCTGAATAGAAAAAAACATTCGTACGCAATTTACATTTTCCACATAAAGGAATTCACCAGAACTAATCTTGGTCATTTATATACTTCTAAGTTTCTTTCTTTTAAAGCTTTCTTTCAGCCTTATATTTATCAACTAAACTCAACTCCTCCTTTATAGAATCGCTTCCATGTATCACTGTCTGCCCACAAAATACACAACTACAGTTCTTCAAGAAATGCACAAATCCAGGCAGCTCTATTTCGACAGATGAAGATATTTCACAATATGAAATGTAATGTTAGCATGCAAATCAGGAGTGCTTTTGCTAATCTTACTTTATTTTATTTTATCGAAGGAAATCTAACAATGTTAAAATGTTTTTTAGTAAACTTTGCCAAATTGTATTGGTCTTTGACCATAAACACAAACAACATGACAATGGAAAAAGAATGTGCTAGTATCTTACAAAGGGGAAACTGTTTCATAAGAGTTTGCCGGAAAACTCAAACAAATAAAATATCGATAAACATAAATAATAGTAATAATAATGATCTAATAATATTAAATATTATCAAATTCCAAAACAATAACAACAAAATACAAAATAAAAATTTGTTTGTTAAATTATGATAATATTTTCGCTATACAGTTCCTCAGCAAGGGTTTGTTAAACAAAATTACAAGTGAAAGAACATGTACCAAGATTTGAACCAAGGACTTTCAGAGTTCCGTGATAACGTGATAATTATACACCAACTGACCTACCATGATCTCACCAGATAATTTTTTACACTAGCAATTTAGTTAAATTAAGTCTTGATTAGAAAGTGTACAGCGGAAAAGTAGTTAAACAATTTTTTTAAAGTAACAATAAACAACACTGCTATAGGCTGCAAATAGAGTGCAAGTAGAGCGAAAATATTATCATAATTTACCAAACAAATTTTCATTTTTTTGTTATTATTATTGTTTTGAAAACTTGATAATATTTAATGTTATACATCATTATTATTACTTTTATTTATGTTTATCGATATTTTATTTGTTTGAGTTTTCCGGCAAACTCTTATGAAAACAGTTTCCCCTTATTAAGATTGGTTTCAATATCGTATCATACGAGATAATCATTCTGTTGGTTTACAAAGATTCCAGTAAACTGAACAAGTAAGATAACATCGACCAATATCTGGTGTGATCAAAGCAGTTCAGTTGGCAGAGCAGTAGTACAGAACGGTAAAATTCTTGTTTTCGAATCCCAGTCTTCGTGCATGTTTTTTCACTTGTATTTTAAGCAAATAATGCAAATATTAGGTGTTTAACAAAATAATGTACGTAGTTGTTTGTACTATAGTGGTTGTGTAAAATTAAACACATAATAACTAATTAGTGGATAAACAGTGTCAGATATACAAAATACAAGCAATGCTAAATTTCTGAAGAATAGGGGTGAATCTGTTGAACAGGATGTTTTTTTCTAACTAGATCCAAAACTTTAATATTTTTACCGGAATTAAGAAAGTCCTTCGCCCTATAAGTGAAACAACGGGACTTCATTCATACTTCGTATACACATGCGATGGCAAATATCTGAAAAATATACAAGGAAGAAGGACGAATATAATTTAAATTTGTTTGATGTAATTACATTTCTATTTAAATCGGAATTTCGACTGATTTAGTATCCCCATGAGAAGCAGGAATTGAATTATAATATTATACTTGTACAGTTTGAACGGCAATTGTCTGAAATCTCTAAGTGTGGTTAACTTGAATAATATCACCAAGTTTACAAAGATGCAGAATTTGACAATTAGTTCTCTTACAAGCTTTGTGAGGAGGAAGCCGTATGTCTGCTATTTAGTTGTTAGTAACTTTGCTAATTATACCACTTCACCTGAAATGTTTCAAAATTACGGTTATTGCTCTGAAAACTTTTGTTCTAGACTTAACTTTTATTAAATATAGTTTTTATATATAATTAGAAATTATGAAGTATAATAATAATGTTATTGTAACGATTGATGTCAAACTACTTATTTAATCTGCATACTAAACAAAGACATACAAATAATATTAATATAACTAACTAATTTAATATACTTACACTTAGTTATTTATTTGTTAATTAAACTTGAAGATATTAGATCAACAAAATAGATTTTAAAACATTTTATTATTTATAGACTAGATTTTAACATCTAAAAAATAAAACAGGCGTATGTATTTTATTTGATAATTTTAATACACAATGTTTGGTTACTTTTCACTTAAATTTTGAACCAAACAAATACACTATAGTTTGCAATTGTTCTATAGTTTTATTTTTCCTTCTTTAAGTTTTGAAAATAATTCTCTTTTTTTACTTTCTCCACCCTATACGTAGTATATGGAGAAAGTATTGTTTTCGTAAAAATGTTCGAATTTGAATTTTCAGTTGAATTATCTGTTTTGGTGCTCCCAGAACCCCAAAAAATGGTTTAGTGCAATTATCTGTGTTGGTGCTCCCTGAACCCAAAAATATTTTTAGTGGAATTTTTTGTTTTGGTGCTCCCTGAACCCAAAAAAGTGTTTTTAGAGTGGTGTCTGTCTGTCAGTCTGTCAGTATGTATACACGACCAGAGAGGACACTATTGGTCCGATTTTCATGAAATTTGGTATGTAGGTACTAAACCCTAATATCTCCAGGCGTTTTTTTCATTTTATGGAATTTTTAATTTTTAAGGGTAATTAACCCCTAAAAACCCATAAAAAACGACAAAAATGCAAATTTCTCAAAAACGGCTCTAACGATTTTGATCAAATTTTCAGTATTTATAGTGCTTAAGATGCCAAACAAAATGACACCACCCGCTTTTATCAAAACTTCGGCGTTTTATAATTATGGGGAAATGTTTAAAAATAAACAAGTTTATGTTGTCAATCTAGCATCGCGTCGGCGGCCGCACGGGGTAGCACCATGGTAGCGATCACGGCCAGTAATTCAAAGGTCGCGCGATCGAATCCCGCCTAGGACAATAATTTTTTAATACGATTGACGTGGGTAGAATATTATTTTTTGTTTTGTTCTAAAAAGTAATAAATAAAATGATTAAAAACAATATTATTTTGACTACAGTAAGTTGGGAGAAAGTTTGTGTCAGTTAACTGATACCGTTTATTCATTAGGTGTTTACTACAGTTATTGTAAAATCCTAGTTAAATGTAAATTTATTCATTTGATTTCAACTTAATGCCAACATACTTTTCCTAACTTATTTACAATTTTCTGTATCTTTCTGAAGTTTGCCCAGTAGTTTACCGAATGTAAATTTAAAGAAGGAAATTTCAGCCTAAAGTATTTTGTTTTCGGTGCCTAAATTGCGTTCCCAAAATTAAAAGTGTGTTCCAAGTTTAATGTGAGTTTAATATATTATAATATTAGATTTTTCCTATTACAATTATCTGTAAATGCAATTTAACTTTGTTATTTACAATGTCGTTCTCTATACTTTTGTCAACTGGTTTCTTCTTTTGCAGTATAAATTCTTTAGTTCTTTACATTTATTTAATTCTGTATCTCACATATATAAGCTTTGTTTCTAATATTCTAACTAATTTCAGTTTTCTTTATTTACTATGTAAATTTACTAAGTAAGTTTCATATAATTTTCATGTATATTTGATGATTCTGGATTCATTTTTGTGTTAAGTTCCTAAACATTTTCAGAAAATGTAAGAAAATTGTTTTATTTCTTCTTGGCTTGAAGGAAAAAGTGCAATTTATATTTTATTCTATATTTATTAAATTCATTTAAACAATGTAGAACATCGATAACGACGGCTTCGATCGCATAAATAGATAAAAGAAATATCGGGTAGATACTGATAGTTCACTGGCTCAAAATCGTATAATGAGATTCGTTCAAATTAATATATTTTTCTCATTTAAGTTGAATACATAAGCAGCTATGCGCCAGTAATCGCAAAAACCATGATATCTGCCAGTTTGATTAAAGTGCATCGTATTTACTCTATGAGTACATTTTACTTAAAATATTTTTGACGGACAATAGTGTACACCTTAACGAAAATAAATGAAATTCTAATTCCTTTTCTCTATTTTTTCATTGTCGCTATTTTTATTTTTTTTAAATCTCAATTTTACACAATCCTTTCTTTGCAGATTTCTGCGTTTAAGATTCTATAAGAGTATACCTTCAAATTTGTATATCTTTATCTTAAGTAATTTTGCTCTACTTCAATTTTATGTCAATCAGCCAGGACAAAGCCTCCTATATATATATATAGACTAAGGGAACCTGCTTGCTTCGCTCGCCAATAATGGCAGCGACAAATGGCAAAGCATAATGAAATCAGATTATTTTGTAACTGGGATATTTTTACGGACATTACTATTGAGCTATGTAAGACAGAGATCGTTATAGACACAACCCTGCTCAATAATTCCAATTGCAGCATTCGTTGTAATTTCACAATTATAATATTTACATAATCATCAAAATTTCTAACAAATGTTGATATTACCAAGTATGGGAAACACTATCATAATAATATGTAAAGCTAACACCTAATGTTTGATTTATAAGACTTTTGTTTGCTTTTACCTAATATAAAAAAAAATTTAGTTGTGAAGAACAGTTACTTCTAAATTTTCCATATAAACGAGTTTCGGTTCATTGTATGCCTAATCTAAAATTATATTTTTTTAAAGTTTTTTATGCAAATAAGTTGTTTTATTTATAATATGTAACGTCAGATGTTTGAATTAAATTGTAAATACGGTAGTAATTGTTCGTTGATTTTTTATTGTTTGTTTTTATTTGATAATCTAACTTAAAAAATCAGTGGTTGTGAAGAATAATAAGTTGATTCTAAATTTGAATAGATGATTTAGTTTCTACGGTAATGCATGTACAAATTTATTTTTTTACTTTTTAAAATCAAAGTTTTACAAAACATTTTGTTACTGTGCTTCTATTACTAAATAAGAAAATAACTTTAAATTTTCACATAAATGTATCTTAAGTAGTTTTTGCTTTACCTTGATTCTATGTCAGTTAGTCAGTCGCTTGTATATATACTAGGACGCGACTGCTTGCTTAGCTCACCAACTTCGGTGGCGACCCATGACGAAGCCAATGGAAACCGATTATTGCATAATCTGATATTTTCATTGAAATGACCACTGAATGGTGACCTAATGTGCGATAGCTAATGTAAGATAGAAATTGAAATATACTCGACCACTCCCATATTGCGGCATTTGTAATTTCGCCATTACTATTTAAATAACCAATAATCAACATTCCAAACAAATGTTTATATTGACATCTAAAAGAAACAATAGATATGTAACATTAGATATTTGACTTAAAATGCAGTAAGCCTTTTTTGTTTGCTTTAAATTAATCTAAAAAATCTGTTAGTTGTGAAGAATAATTACTTTCAAAAACGGTGTTTTGGTTCATTGCTTAACCTAAAATTATATTATTTTTTTTAATCAAAAACCGCTGTTTTATACCCTTTATAATATGTAGCATCAGAGACTTGAATTACAATACAGTAAGTATTTTTTGTTGATTTGTAGTGTGTTTGCTACAATTAATTAGTTGTGAATAATAATAAATTATTGGTTGCTATGGTAATGAATGTATACAAACAGGTTTTGCTAATCTTTTGATCCAAATAGCTGCTTTATCAGAATGTTTACGCTTAAAAGTACACATTTAGCAAATGAGCCCAAAGAATACAACTTTTAATTTTCGTATTGGAATCTTAAGTAGTTTTTGCTCCATGTTGATTCTAAGTCATTCTAAATCATTCATTCAACCAGGACAATACATCTTATATACTATGCATGTATATTTCATTGGTAAATAGCATTCAAACTACATTTAGTTATAAAATTTTATTTTTAAAATACGCAGGCTATTAAATTAAATCAAAAACTGCTATGAAAACATCTATAATGTTTTGGTCCCCTAGATACTGTCCCTTGACAATTCAACGTTGTAGTGAAAGAGTACTGAATTATTCCCTTGGGATTTCACCGCATCGTTGCAATATTTACCTACGATACGACTGCCACGAGGGAAAATACAAATATACGAATATTGAGTTGGAAGTCTCCAGAGTAGATACTGCCTAATGGCTGTTTCGTGTTTCCCTCGTTTAATCTAAACGACGATTTAGAAGTATTTATAATATTTATTTTCCAAGATTAACTTGGAAACTGTTAGGGGTAGAAATATCAATGATTATAATAAGGGTTCACAAATCAAGCTACAGTAAGGTTTACAACTATTATATTTAATCATCAAGTGGTTCAGTGGTAGGTTATTCTCTTTTTACAATCTCTGCAAACCAAACTACAATGAATAACTAACTTTATTAACACTGATCAACTTAACTTTATTATTCTAACTAATGAATCTGGTAATGCTACCTCAAGACGAAACACCCAAAGAAATAACAATGTTTATAATGCCGGCTCGAATGAGCTTCTACTTTAATTTTTAAATAAAAGAAACTTAAACAATGAATATTTGACAATCTGTTCATCTGCCTAGTCTCTAACTGGAGTTCTCGTAGCACAAAAATGGTCGCTTCCCGACCAGCAGCGTCTTCTCCGCTTCACTCCAAAGCTCACTCTGTCCCCCAGAGTCTCCGCCCGGCGCACAAAAATACTGACCTCAATCTAGGTCTGTATGACCCTTCTATAGTTTTGTCAGATTGTCAAATTCTTTCTTTGTAAGTGTGCTTTACTCGAGTCAGCTATTTCACAACACTTTGCATTATTGCTCAATGCTCCACTTTCTGTGTCTTCGTCTTGGGCTAGGAAATTCTAAACAATACTAAACTTTATTTTTTTATTATATTTATCTATATCTTAAACCTACCCTCTAATTTTAACAAAACATAAACAATTAATTAAATTTAGCAACGTTGAATATTTGAAATAAAACTTATTAAGAATATTTGGTAACGTAGAGTTAAATGTATCATTATGATAACAAAACTGTAATGTTTAAATTTCTACGTAATTTTGGTATTTAAAAAAATATAAAATGTGTACAGCATAAATATTTTATACAATTCGCCCAAGAGCTAATTCCATTACGTTTAGAGTCATAATGCTCATTAATGTATATTAAAAGTAATCAGATATGAATAAGTTTTAAAACTGTTTTGGGAGAGCGTTTGGACAAGCATAAACCAATGTGGGCTGTTGGTAGAATTATAATCCCTATTCTTACGGTAGCTCTTGTGTGAACGGATAATCCCACGAGGAGATATTTTCCTGTCCTTGATCTCCAGGTGTGTATCCGGAGGAAAACTTGACATGCCTGTAGTAAAATTAAACCAGGATCTTTTGTCCTTTCGTTTCTGTATTTCTAGCATTAATACAACAGAAAATAAAATCCGTCTACATTGAATATGAAAAAAATTACAATACTCGCTGTAAAAGGGTTAAAAAATAACATCACAATATTTTTAGAATTTGTTTTTATTCATGTATTGATCATATATTTACATTACTAGTAATGAAAATATACACGAGTTTTTCAGATTGTAAATATACCCTCGTTAACAAGTTAAAAACTACAACTAACACGTATATATACTAAAACTAACTAATATAAAACTAAAACTAAATCATACATTAACTAAAACCAACACATATTTAAACTAAAACTAACACATATATAAACTAAAACTAACACATATATAAATTAAAACTGACACATATATAAACTAAAACTAACTCATATAAAAGCTAAAACTAACTCATATATAAACTAAAACTAACACGTATTTAAACTAAAACACATTATATTAATTTGGAACTAACATATATAAAAACTACAACTAACATATAAATATAAACTAAAACTAACACATGTATAAACTAAAACTATCACATATTAAACTAAAACTATTGCATATAAAAACTACAAGTAACAAATACAGGGTGAGTTTTATGTCCAGGCACACCTGGATATAATTTAAACGGCCTGAGATAAATGTGAGACATTGACATGGTCCTATTACAACCCTTCTTTTACTTTCTTAGGTGGTTAAACATTTCTCCCTCATGTTCTAAAGGGAGGTAAAGGGGGGCAACTTAAAATTGTGAGCCCTCATTTTAAAGGGCATAAAACAAGAAATCAAATAATCAAAGAAATCAAAAGAGGTCTCTATGTTGCCCCTATCAAAACCTACAGCCATTCCAAAATACGGGCGAAGTACTTCCCAAAGTTATTAAAAAACTTCACCACTGACTGATGTCGTGCTCCAAAGCAGCTCTTCTCGTAGATAAGTGGGGATTTTCAACAAAGGACTGCATAGCATCTAATGATTTCTCTTCATCAATTGAAGGTACTGTATGATCTGTTACGGTCCCCATAGCCTCTCACCATTAACACAGCAATTCTTCCAAACTCAGAACCTTCCATAATAAAAATAAAATAACTAACACTATTCGCCAGAAGAGTAAACTGGAACTGAAATTGTCGATGGCAACATAAGCTATGAACCGATTAAATGCAAGTGAGTAGGACTTTAAGAGGAAGTCCTAAGTAGATTGTTGAAACTGGTAAGATAAGAATATGGGAAATTCCAAAGCATGTTGACTTAATGTAACTAACAACAGAACAAGAAAATAAATTATTTTACTATTGTAAATAGTATTTTACTCTGTTAAATGAATCATTTAATTCTTTCCATGATGTTTGTATTAGATAAGGAGTTGAAAACCTTTTTTTTAATAACTTTGGAAAGTATTTCGCCCGTAAAAAAAGTAAAAGAAATGATATAATAGGTCCATTTCAAGGTATCTCATTGATATCTAGGCCGTTTAGATTATATCTAGGTGTGCCTGGACATAAAACTCACCCTATATATATAAACTAAAATTAACACATGTATAAACTAAAACTATCACATATTAAACTAAAACTAACACATGTTTAAACTAAATCGAAAACATAAACCTAAAGGACTAGACCTATGTCAGATGGCGAAAAATAAAATAAAACTAAAATTAAGAATAAGGAGAAACAAAGAGCTTGAAAATTCATATATAATTCAAATTTAGTAGCATATATTATGAATTATTGGTTTTAAATAATCCAAAATTGTTTCTCTTAGTTGTTCATTTTCTCAAAATTATTCGATGGAATGCACTACGACAAAGTAGTTTATGATTGAGAATAATTAATTTACCTCTTATATTTAATAAGTCAAGAGTTGTTTATAACTTCAAAATAACATTTACGAGCCCATTAAATTTTGAAATAACATCTTAGCCAAGGGGTGAGTTTCATCCGCTTCGTTTTAGATTAAAACTCTTTCCACCCCAGGCAAGATTGGACAATAATTACCTGTCAGGAATCACATTTTATCGCTACCCGAGGGACTTAATTTACGTTATATGTTCACAACCAATATGTTTTATTGCGAGAAATACTACGAATAGTTAAACAAACTATTAGACAAATCCTTTTGTGGATGTACACTAAGTAATATTATTTCAATAATATCTGGAATGACAAATGTATTATTTATAAATTTAAATTAATCTAGTTAGGTAATGTATATACACAGGTTATAAATACCTTAAGTTATTCCGTCGACCAATATAATCATAACCTTTATATATACATTAAGTATAAAATACAGAAGGCAAGCCCACATTATATTTAGGTAAGTTTAAATTAAAAACAAATAAATTATTTTCCTTTATATTAATTCGCTAAGAAATTTCATTATCAGCCAATTTCTTTGTTATTATTCAAACAATTTTAAGAAATAAACTATGATTTTAAACGTTTTACACGCACATTGACTGACAAATATAAAAATCCAAAGTATTACCGTTTTATAAAAATAACTAATACTAATACACTTTGTTATTTGAATGGGAGAACGTTTTTGTCGGAACTGTTTCTTAATTAGCCATGAAAAATGTACGAGTTTGAAACCCAAACATTCCTGCACTCAACAAAAATATATAATTGATAATTTCTTTCATTTAAGTTCGTTAAAAAAACCAAATATAAAACCGTACAAATTTACAATGTTATTTATATGGGAGAATGTTTCCTTAGTTTGAGAGAACCAATCAACCTCATGATAATATCTATCTCTTCTCTTCTCTCTATATATAAAAGAAGATGTCCTGACTGACTGACTGACTGATTCATAATCAACGTACAGCCAAAATTATGATAGCTATAGACTTGAAACTTTCAAGGAACGTTAATAACACTATGTAGAGGCGCACTAAGAAAGGATTTTGCAAAATATTGACTTTAAGGGTTGAAAATGATTAAAATACTGGGGTTCACTCCCATCCCTATAACAGATGAAACAGCTGATTCAAATCAAATACTTAGTAAATTAGTAACACAATTCTAGGAGTGGCCTATTTATAGTGAACCAACACATGGTTTGTTGAATAATTTTTATATCTATTGCCATAGCAACCAACTAACATAATATTATTATTTTAATGATTTAAATTTACAAATTATGAAATTTTAATTTTTGATACAATTATTTGAAAATAAAAAAATCACTTGAAAAAAATACCCTACAACTTATAATTTTGTTTTAATTATTTTGCACAACCCACTACTAATTTTAGGTTAGGTTAACAAAATTAACATAAAAACAAAGGAAAAGTCAATTTAAAAGTTTTACATAGGCTAATTACATCTTTTGTTACATATTATGAATAAACAGCTGATTTGGATCAAAAACTTAACACAATTTTATGTTAGGCCTATGCTGAACTAACACATGTTTCTTGAAAGTATTTAGATTTATTACCATAGCAACCAAATTAACAAATTTTAGGCCTACATTTTTTTTATTTGCTCAGTGTTACAGCTTATATATATGAAATATGTGTAGGCCTATGTATAATTTATATATTTGTTTAAATTCTAACTTTTAACATCCTCCCAAGAATGATTACATCACAGTTTCATCAGAAATATTGTATCAAAGCGAGAACTAAGAAAATGTTCCAGTGAAGTCACACAATGGAGAAATAATATTACAAACAAATTCTACAAAATATGTTACTGTGATACACCCAAACATTGTGCGTTTCAATGAATATAAATAGTGCATTTTACAACAAAATTTCGAGTTTTAAGTGAGTAGAGGACCCCGCACCTGAGGACAAGAGGGGTGGGGGGCCAATCGCGCGACTCTAAACCCCTTGGGTGGGTGTGGGGTGGGTGTGTGGGTGGAGGTGGGTGTGGCGGTGGGAGTGGGTGGTGGCGGAAACGCTATTTTCCTAACCTACATTTTGTTTTTTCCTAACCTAGTAGCCATGATCTATGAAATACGTTAGGCTTCTATGCTGGGAGATGTCCTTAGACTTAAACTAAAACTTATATCAGAATGTGTCGTCATCTGATTTATCTAATACAAATTTATCTAAATTGTGTGCAAACGATTTATCTAATACACTTGTACACTTTGTAATAACCTAACTAAAAACTAACCCTCAAATTATTTATAGGATTTAGTCAAAATAAAAACAATTCATTTAAAAAATAAATTTTAATTTAAAAATTAAAAACTCCTCGACTCTCAAAGTATTCTTGGAGTTCCCACTCCAAGTTGTAATCCTCTTCCTCCCCCGAAGAATATTCAAAAAAGTAGAGGTTGTCCGAGTCCTCCTCCTCCTCTTCATCTACTCCATATCTTAGCTCCTGATAAAATTCAATTAAAATTCAAAAAATTGTTCACCGTATTTGAGAACAAATTCACTGATTTCTATATACTAGTAACCATCCTAAAATCTACTTACAGTAAATAGACGAGGCAACTCGTCGCCGGAAAACTCCTCTACAACGTCCATCGCTCACTGTGTTATAACTACAGAGTAGAAATCACGCTTGCTTTATATGGCCGTCTAACTAGCACACAGGAAACGGATTGCAACATGGCAACCTGCCAAGATAATTGCACCATCTGGTTCACTGACTATCACTTGGGCTTTGATGTCGCACATATTTGATACTAGTTTGTCTCAATCAGGGTATTAAAAATAAAAAACTGTTAAGATCTATATATGTTTATTCTTTTATATTTTAATACAATTCAAATAACAAATTATTCTTCTAAAAATTGTAAGTAATTCAAGTATATTTTCAGTTAACAGTAGCAGAACATTATATTAATATGTAAAGAAAAGGTTTTAAAAGTATAGTCTGATGTAGTCCACTATCCATCTTCTGCATATCGGACAATTGGTAAATCAGCTAACACATTGAGGGCAGAAGACATGTCTGCAGGGAAGTAGAGCAATGTTCGGTATGTTAAGTAAGCAGACAGTACAGGGACTCCGCATCTGGCGAGGATTGTTCACTTCGGGTTGCTGTAAAAAAAACACACATCATTAGTATTTATATAATGAAGATTGTTCAATTCTGGTTGTAAAAAAAAGCATCATTAGTAGTTCTCATAAAATACTCAACAATCAATCATCAACAATAGTATAGACTTACACATGTATTGGTAGGTGGACGTCCAAATTGTTGTAAGGCGAATATACCATCTTCCGTTAAATCTATTAAATCCTGGCTCATCATTCTCCAAACATGAAGCGCATACGTGCCGCATGTTCTGTAGTACGAAAACGACGCTGCTACCTTTAAATCTTTTACTATCGAGTTCAGAGCGGACAATGAATCTTCCAAAACCTCTAGCGTTGTATCTCGAGACGGCATCCCTTGAAGTGGTTGACAAATGTAAGCTTGGTTTGGATGACCCGAAGGTGAAGAATAATCATTCCTGAGCTAAAAAGTAAATACAGGTGTTATTATTATTATTAATTAAACATTAAGGTAGAGAAAAAATAGTTTTAGATGCTTACATAGTTCGCATGGCCGTAGGAGTGAAGGTAATGCATCAATCGACACATGTATTCATTTTGATCGGCTCTAGATGCGGATGAAGAAGGTGACGCTGAAGGAAGGTGTAGATTCTCAACATGTGCAGAAGGTGATGCTGATTGAAGGTTTGCCGAAGGAAGGTGTAGATTCTCAATGGACTCATCAGGTGAAGAAGAAGAAGGTGATGCTGATTGAAGGTTTGCTGAAGGAGGGTGTAGATTCTCAATAGACTCGGATAAAGGGAATTCCACAATATCTGGCTCGTAATGTTCAATTTCTGGTGTCTCGGGTCGAATATCGTTACTAACCATTTTTTAACTGTAATTTGGAGAGATAGAATAACATTACTGACCAATATTTTTTGTCTTTAAATAATCTATACACAAGTCACGATCACAATAGAAATCGTAACTATTACCAATAAGATTGGTAATAGTATCTGTAGGACGATAGCGTAAAAACTCGGCAAATGCCTGTATTGAAAATAAAGAGGTTACTACACACTTATCGCACCAATAATCGGGATTCCAAATAGTGTATAATAACATGTCACCATCTACAACTTCCCTACAAGTAGATATGTTCAGTTTATTTCTATCAAAAGTAGGTTCGTGCACAATAATTACACTGAAACACCGTCTACACAAATCAACACCGTTGTAAGTTAAGCGTCGAGTAAATACATCGTTATACTCATATGCGAATTCAGGCACCTCAGGCGGATGATTCATTAGCATGATAAAGTCCGAAAAAGTAATGTTTTCAAAATCAATGGTTAGATAATCAAATCCTTCAGTATTACACTTCACTTGCATCAAATAGTTTTTAAAATTAGCTTTCAAATGTTTTTGTATAGAAACAGGTAATGGAAGTTCTTCTATATTACTATTAGTGATTAGAACTTGTTCACATACCGATCTAGCGCTTAGCTCGAATAATGTTTTTGGTGAAGAATTCATAACGTACACTAGAAAAAAAAATTATTGCCGCTAAAATCGGTATCGAAACTAAACAACTGATAATGAAAAGTAGATGTTCAAAATCAATACAACCATAATCAAATCCTACAGTATTACAAGTCACTTTTGTTGAATAGTTTTTAAAATTTGCTTTCAAATGTTTTTGAATAGAAATCGGTAATTCAAGTTCTTCTATATTACTATTAGTAATTAGAACATGTTCACATACCGATCTAGAACATAGCTCAAATAATGTTTTTGGTGAATTAGATGAATTCATATCATACACTGGAAATTATACTTACTTGAATTGTAATAAAAATATATATAAGAATAAACATATTATGCTGCTGTCTTCGTTAAATGGATTTACATTTGTATTATAAGTTTAACGGATTTTCCAACGTGCTCGGTAACAATTAATTTTTTGTCTTTTAAATCACGTATCTGCGACTCGGTCAGAGTCTGGTAGCGTTTCGGTAAAAACACTTTTTTCGCGGTATCGTCTAATAAGTCATTGAGGATGACTAAAATGCTCGGACCATAATTGGTTTTTATGCGGCTGGCGTCTACAATAGTATATTGCTTTCCGATTGTCAAACTTTTCAACGAAACAAAATCATTTTCTTGCGGAGCGATTGAGTTGAAAAAATCAACGGTATTGACGGCAACCATACTCACTAAGAAGAAGAAGAAACTATCGTTGAAACAGACCGACACTTAGATGTGTACCGATAGGAGGCAGCTGATGAACTGATGATGGACAGTAAATGTAACCTGCTTTTATACTAATTTCGAGGCCATACTGCTGCACTGGAATTCGGTCTCCGGTGAGGTAAATGCGAAAGATTCGTTCGCTTTTTCACGGATTTTACATGCAATTGAATGGGGATCGCAATCACATTGCGAGTCTAGTTTGCGTAGTGTGTGCTTCACTGTCAAAGACCCTCTTTCAACTTGTGCTACTTTCGCTTAGAACAACCGGATAGAAGTGTCTTACACTTTCAACAACTTTGACTTGCGTTCCTTGCAACGCCTTTGATTTGACCTCGTTTTACTATTTAGTGCCTATTCGTCAAAACCTTATTAATTCTGCTCCGTACCACAGGTGAGTTTACATATTCGCTCTCTCTAGCTCTCTCTCACTCTAAAATGTCATCTGCTTACATTTTGTCTACTTTGCAAACTTATGTAACAAAGTTTCGACTCTACGGTACTAAAATTGTTTTCAAATTCAATTCACCACCCGAAGGTGTGGAAGAAATTCAATGGATTAGACAAGGTTTGGACGAACTTGTAGAGACTATGACAAGTGCAACGATTGACGAAGACTATTTAGGGTTTACTTTTCGGAGCCTCAATTTAAAAAATAAGGATCCGGGATTCTTAGCTTTTGGGCCTGCAACGGAGGTGACTGCTGATATCATGTGGACAATTTTTGGGAGTATTATACAGAGTAACACCGAGGCTTGTACATCTTGCGACACATTTAAAGTAGAATGTGCTAAAGTTAAAGTGCCGTTAGGTCGTGGAAGGGTTAGACCAGGACTATATAATACTTTCAATGACGAATGTAGAGGAAGAAACGGTATTGTAGTAATAAAAAACACAGACTCTCTGTGTTTACCGTGCTCCCTCGTAGTTGCTATAGCTCATGCGGAAAAAGACAAGGACTATATACTTATACGAAAGAATAGATGTAACAGACAGACTCTTAGAGCCCGACAACTTATGCTCGATGCCTGGGTTCAACTCACAGACGAGGGTGCGGGGGTGCAGGAGTTGCATCAGTTTCAAAATCATCTGCCTCTACACAAAATTACGGTGTACAGTTACGGAAATAGAGGTCGTGATATTTATTTCGAAGGCGATGTGCAGAATCCTCGCTACAAACTAAATTTAATTTTTCACAATGGCCATTTCAACGTAATTACTAGTTTGACCTCCGCGTTCGCTTGCCAATATTACTGCGAGGCGTGTCACATTCCTTTCGAACATCGTTACGAGCACAGATGTTCCTCCACCTGTTACTCTTGCAAACGTTCCCCGCCGTGTTTGCTGGAAAACGATGGAATCTATTGCGGAGATTGTAACAGAAAGTTTATGAATAGAGACTGTTTTACATTTCATTTAAAAAATATTTGTAAAACTTTAAAAAAGTGTCCCGATTGCGAGAAAATGATTATGTTGAAAAAACGTCATTCAAAGCACGTGTGCGGTGAAACTTTTTGTAAAGTGTGCAATGAATTCATGGTACCGAACCACCAGTGTTACATGAAAGTAGATTATAGGGAGCCTATATCTAATGGAATTCTTTTCATTTTCTTTGATTTGGAAACACGTCAAGATGAAATACTAACGTTCATCGTGTAAATTTGTGCATATCCCAACAGTTCTGTTGGAAATGTATAAACGGTGATTCGTGTCAAAATTGTCTCGATCGTACTCGACTTTTCAGAGATGACCCCATCAATGGCTTCATGTCGTACGTTATGGAGGTACGAAAATCGTACAAAAAAGTGTGTATCCTGGCACATAACGGACAATTGTTCGATTTTCAATTTCTCCTTAAATATGTGCTCGAAAATACTCAATTCACTCCTAAACTGATTACACGAGGTACAAAGGTAATCCTCATGGAAATCGATAATGTTAAATTTATCGATTCTTTGAACTACATGACCATGGCTCTGTCAAAACTTCCTTAAGCTTTCGATCTACCTCCGGAAAAAAAGAAAGGCTACTTTCCACATCTGTTCAACACATTGGCCAATGAAAATTATGTAGGTCCTATCCCCTCTAAAGAGTTTTACTGTCCCGACTCTATGTTGGACAAGAACAATAAAGAGTTTATCATTTGGCACGACGAGCAGATTCGTAACGAGTACGAATTCGACTTTCAAAAAGAAATCTTTAAGTACTGCCTTTCGGACGTAGACATTTTAGCTAAAACGTGTATTAAATTCAGAGCCTCATTTCTCAAAGAGTGTAACTTTGACCCTTTTCTAGAAGCCGTGACAATAGCAAGCGCATGCAACCTCGCGTTCAGACGTAATTTCCTGAAACCAAACACGATAGGAATTGTTTCTAAGAGCGTATACCGATCTGTCGACCTCCAGTCTAAAATCGCTTTACAACGGTTGTGCGACGGAAAAGTTTTCGAATTCCACGGGTGCTACTTGCACGGATGCCCTAAATGTTTTCCGCACAGCCGCAATGAACCTCTTCAAGACGATCCGTCCGATACGCACAATGCACGGTTAGCGAGAACAAGAGCCAAAATAGCTAAACTCGCCCCACTAGAAGTCGTAGAAATGTGGGAATTCGACTTTAGAAAACTTAAACAGCGAAACGTTGAAATGGCCTACCTCGACTCTCATCCAATGATGCATACTGTACCAATTGATCCTCGCGATGCGTTTTTCGGTGGCCGAACGGGTAATACAAAGTCGTAGGTAAAATGCAAGGAGGGCGAAACGATTCAGTACGTTGACGTTTGTTCGCTTTATCCTTGGGTTTGCAAGTACGGTAAATACCCTGTAGGGCACCCGAAAACACATATAG
>JAGFPH010010604.1:28555-39132 GCA_018207615.1 Philaenus spumarius | reverse complement strand
AGTCATTAAACGAAACTATTGAATAAAACTAAAGTGCAAATTCTTCAGAAACAAACAGTAAAACCTGTACATTATATTTGTTTTAAATTTAATAAAGTTGTTGAATTAATTATCGATAGAAATAATGATCTGAATGAACAGCGTAAACAAGTATAGCGTCATTCCCTCGTTTTAACCAGTATATAATTTCAATTAAGCTTATTAAGTCTACAAAGAAATAGGAAATTTTATATACTTATTGCTTAGGATATATTTAATTAATAATTGTCTAAGCTAAAACAAAATGTTTTTCACTAAGCTATATTTTTCGTTAAAAAATATACAACTTTCAGAATTTCCTTATTTTATGAAGGTTAGTAAGCGTTTAGTAGAGTGGTTTGTGGTTCATAATTTTTGTTATAGCTATAATATCCATATCGTATTTTGTTATTGAAAAGTTTTCTTGAATATTTAATTAACAATGTATTACAACATTCTACGTATCCATTTTTAAACAAATACATAGAGTTCGGTCATCAATTGTTTGGAGTGATATAAAACATAACGTTTTTATTATAATGACTTAATGTACAAAATCTTTTTCAAATATTAAAAAGTTATTCAACCAAAATATACTAAAAATTTAACATCTTCTTAATTATAAATAAAAATCTATTATATTATGCAAATTTACAGTAAAGTTAGTCTAATCACATAGGCCTAGTAGGGTTATTTTATAAACCATTTTAGTTGACAATATCAATTCATGAAACAAATGCATAAATTATGTAATTTAATTGCATTGATATGATGTAATCAATGTTCATTTAACATAATTTATTACAATTTATATTCCTTCTACATATTTTTATAATAACTTATTTGAAATCCAATAAAGCATTGGCTAACAAAGGTATTATCTAGTATAAATAGTAAAAAATATGAAAACATAAATCAATAATTCATTTAAATATAAATATATCAAATATTAATATTGATTATAGTACTAACTATAATTTCCTAACTATATAATAATGTAGTTATAATATATTATAATGAGTATATTCCTAACTCGTAGTTAAATGTATTTTTTTTAATATGCCTTGAATGAATAATATAGACTAATTTTAAGTGTACTCCACCGAATGTTTTAAAACTACATTTTAGTAATATTAGTAGTGGTAGTCAGAATAACTTAAGAACTTTAAAAGTTACATTAAGATTAAAGTTAATAAAACAGTTTTAGGAGATTTATAAAAAGCATTGAAGCTTATAAAACTTGTCTGCCATATTTGAAAAAACAATTAACAGTTAAAATTAGTAAACGTATAAAATTTTATCGTTTAGTAGAATGCGGAATATAATGTTATTTACAAGTGAATTCATGGCAAAGCCCTAAATATCTTAGATCATGTATGAAACGTAGGTACTCAACTTGAATCAAACTAGTGGCCTGTTGACCGAAGATATTAAACAATTTCTACTATCAGTACTACGCTTAGTCAAATCGTCAATCATAACTAACATGATTGTGTATATAAATATATACAATCTACTTTTAATTCTTTCTAATTAGTGTACGTTTATAATATAGTCAGTAAAAAAGCACATTATTTAAAATTGGTTATTATTAAGTTATGGTCTATTACGTTAATAGTAAACGTTTGATACAATTTCTTATATTTATAATATGTATTTTCTCTCTATAAAATTAAACAATATTTTGCACTGGAGAGATAACATTTGATATTTGTCCAGGTAATACTATCCGTTTTAAGTAAAAGGGTATACAATTTAAAAAAAAGCAATCCCTACATTTTTAAAGTGCTTTAAAGTAAAATCGTTGTAACAAAAAGAAGATTAAAACTTTGCCTAAAATAAAATCACCTAATATTGCAAACTAAATATTACCGACGTTTAAGGTTAAATTAGTTTTCCTTTACAAATGTTTTTACAGTAAGATTTGCAAAAGAAATGTGAATGAAGTTTTATTGTGAATTGCTGTTCTTCACCCCATTGTATGGAAATATGTATAATGTTTATGCTAAATAATTAAAATTTGTATAGATTTACATTTCTTTCTTGGAGATACTATAAGTTATTTTGGTTATGCAAACTATTAAACAACTATGCATATATTTTTTTCAATTATGTAAAGCGTTCTACTAAGATTTATTATTAATTTTGTAGATAATATTGCTTACTGGTAGTATAAAATTTACAAAAAACCTAATTACATTTAAAATTAAAACAGAACTTAACAAACAGTATTTGCTTTAAATATCGTATATATTGATATTTTTACTTTGTGTTAAAGTCTTCATGTGTCTATACCAATTAGTCTATTACAAGTTGAAGAGCTGTTTGACTTTCATAACCCGAGTACCTGTAAAAATGATCAAACTTGCACAACAGTGTGCGACTATGCCTACTACATTAGAACTTGAACCACAAGTGACGAGTCTGTAGTTTTCTAATTTGAATTATTACTGAACCTTTACTCTAACTCTACTAAGAACAAGCAACCCACTATGAGGTTTATCGCGAACTTCGGGTACATTTTTCTATTTAAATACACATTCATTTAATAAATTATAACTACATTATGTTATTCAAATAAAATGTCAAAAATTCAATAAATAATTAAATATTTTAAGTTTAAACAATTTTATTATTTTGGTAGTCAGCTATTTACGTATGACTGAAACGTAATTAATTGTTAATTAAATGTAAATTACTCTACGTATTTTTAACATACTGAATAACATACTACATACATAAAAGGTAATTTTTATAATTATTATGACAATTGTTGAATTTAAATTAAATCCAAATAATTCTTACTTAAAATAAGAAAAGTTAACGTGTATTCACATCCGTCTTAAAATCGTCAAATATACAGAATAAAAATCACAACTAAAACTTACAATTGCTAGGTATTAACATAATTCTTTTTTTTTTAACAATGTATGTATTTACTTTGTCGCTATTTATTTTGACTTCTACGAGGATTTAAGCTATTGCATATTGAATATTACTAAACGAACTCTATGTACTATACTCGTTGGCATTCATTTTTTAGCCTAATCTTCTCAAAACATAAAACATTCTTGCAGTTGGTGTATGGTATTTACAAGTTTGGAAGTATATATATACATTTCATTGTTTGTCTATATACTCGTACTTATATACGTAAACAAAGAACCACTCAAACACTAAGGGGTCGTGATTTACTGCTTAACAATACATTTTCAAGACTATTGTAATACATGTTAAAATAATTATAAATATACATTGTTAACTAGTGCATGCTAAAATATTATAAGATAGGTATTGTTCAAATACGTGTTTTATTTAACAATTATCATGTTTTTAATTTGGTAATACTCTTGTTAGATAAATCGCTATATACACATTGTGAAATTTTTTATATCAACACTTTTATATCATCTTTTTATAAATAATATTACTACGGAGTTTTATATTAATATTTGTATTTACCTACTAGATATACATTTATATATTGACCGGTTAAAATAATACAAATTTTAAAATTCGGAAAACGATAGTTTGAGAATGTTTAAACAAAAGTATTAAAATTTGTTTGTAAACACCAACACTAATGATTAGTTGATTATTCAGAATTACTGAATTATAGCCTCATAAAATTATACTTATTGTATTTTAGACATATTATTTTTTCACAATGCTTAAAATGTATATATTTATTTGGAAATGTATGTATTTAATTTTTTTACATAATTCTTATAAATATAATTATGATCTTAAACATATACAGTTAAAATCTTTAATATATACATATTATATCTTGCATATATTACTGGAGTAACAAATTATTCTAAACACGATTGAGTAGCTTATTAATCGTAATACAGTAACTGAATACATATATACAAATACATACTCATGTACAAATACACATATAAACATTTGTAAAAGTATGTTTAAGTAAAAGGATAGCTAGACAATCATATCTATTGATTTGCTAAGTTTTCAATATTTTAGTTTTGTGTTATGGATATTTGATAATATTGTTCTACAATTAAACATTAATTTGACATTTAAATATACCCACTAAAAAGAGAAATAATTCTAATGTGTTGTTTGCCGTTCAACTATGTGAGAGAAGTCATTAAATTGGTATTTATTTCAATAGACTTACAGCTCCATGTTCTCTGCACTCATGCTAGGACTCTGGACAGATTTCAGATCCCTTTAACACTATGAAGTGTAATTAAGTTTTTCCTTTTAGATTTCTGGTATATTATTTATATTATAAGTTTTTTTATTTTTCTAACAACTTTAAATACTGTTTTATTTTTTCCTTACGTATCTTCACCTCACAACGATTCATGGAGTCAATTCTTTTTGAAGATCAGCCATCTTTTGTGATCACCAATAAGCCTTTCCCTTGTTTATATGAAAGTTTGTTTCAGAATGATCGTTTTCTCCACGATTGATAATTATTGCATTACATCTATAGTTAGTAAATAATATTTGTGGGTTTTGGATATTATTTTATGTTTAAAAAAATCTATTTAATGAATTGTTAACTTCCCGCTAAGAAAATTGAAAATTTTCTAAAATCGGGAGGTTTCACCCCGTTTTTCGAAAATCGAGTATTCATCACATCTCGACGTTTTGAGGTCCTAGGAATCTTCCCTGACCACTCCCGAGAGGGTGTCACCCTGTCTGTAGGTGTGTCTGTGTGTGTCTGTGTCTGTGTCTATGTAAGTATGTGACCCGCTTATAACTTTTGAACGACTTAACCGATTGGGTCCTACCAAACGGCGTACTAAAGAGTTCTATCAAACTTAGATTTCCTGAAAATTTCAAGTAATTCGGACCGGTAGGTTCTGAAAAATTTCGAAAAAAACTAAGAAATACATTTTTTTCAAATCAGGTTTTTTGGAATAACTTTTAAACGGCTTTACTGGTCAATTCCAAAATCTAATCAGCTTTTAACCTTGCAAAGCAACGTCGATCGCTACCAGTCCGGTCAAAATCGGTTAATTCGTTCGTGAGATATCGTGAACAAAAGAAAAAAAAAGGTTTTTTTTCTCAATTTCTCCGAAGTTTTTTATCAGAAAAATGTTTGTTGTCGATTCTATCAATGGACTCGAAAAACTGCATCGATTGCAGCAAATCGCATAAAAATCGATAGATTCATTCGTGAGATATCGTGAACGAAAGAAAATAAAAAAATGTGTTTTTCCTCAATTTCTCCGAAACTTTTCATCTGAAAAATTTGTGTTGTTGATTCTTTCAATGGAATTAAAAAACTGCAACGATTGCCGCAAATCGCATAAAAATCGGTTGATTCATTCAAAAGTTATGGCAGTTCAAAATTTCCAAAAATAGTGTTTATCAAACTTTCATCTTACTTTTGAGCTCGAAGAGCTCAAAAGCACTGAACAAAAATTTCAACTGCCTTGTAATTAAACTTAGCGGGAAGTTACAGGGATGGCCTTTAGGGTCAACCGTTTTTAATTTTTTTTTTTTATAATTGAATATTGTAATATTTTTATTAGGGGCATTTTTATGAAAGGTAAATATATTTTGATAAGGTCATTAGTAAAGAAAAATTTCGCAATACAAAGTAATATTAGTTTTAAATACTTATTATATAGGCTATAGGCTACAGTTGAGTCCCACTAGTCCGAACTAATTGGGACCGAACCCTGTTCGGATTATAAAATATTCGGATTAATTTAAATCAAGAAAATAATGTAAAAAAGGACGATAACTAAATAAAACAGTCTATTGTAATGCGAACAAAGTGCATTTGAGTAAGGATGTTGCCCGTCCCTGCATGATTTTACTCTGTACGATGCAATTAAAATTAAAGATGTGTTTTAGATAAAGCCATTCGATTTAGACCCTTCCGTTACGAAAATAAACTACTGTACATACAACAAAATTAAAACATTTGAATAGTTTTAGAAGCAATCGAATTAACCATTCAGTTAGAAATACTGTGCATGTTGTCGTAAGTGCATTAATAGAAAATTATTGTAAATAGTACTAGTAATAACTATTACCAAGCAAGTATATGTGTAGCCTATACATGAATTACATGCATTAAATAATTCTAATGAGACTTGATTAGTCGTAATTGTGGTTTTAAAGTTGTCTCAAGGGTTTTAATGAAAATAAGTTAACCATAATAATTAAAGGGCGAATAGTTATGTTTTTATTACTTTCTCTATTTTCATTATTCTTGTTTAAGACCCTCTTAATGGAGTTGGGATATGAAAAAGCACTAACGGATGTATCATAAAATAATACATAAATCTATTTTATTTTGTGAACCTCAGTGTCTCAGTACTGCAAAACGATGAAATTGAATTATTTAACAATAATATATTTTGATGCTATGAGGTAAAAAGTGTTATTTCTTTAAAACCAAAGGTATAGTGCGAGACTTACTCCATACTCCGTTTGAGAAATAGTAAATAAGTAATGACCTCTATACTGCAACAGTACTGATTTAATGTATTATTCCAAATTATTACCACTTTTAAAATATATATGAACAGCAGTTACTACTGTAGTGATATGGATCGAAGAGCTGAGAAGTTCGAAGTCAGTCATCTATAACAGACGATGTCAATATATTTAAAAAATGTTGAAATGTCATCATAAAATACAACTAATTAGAAAAAGTTTTATTTGTATTTCTGTAATAGGGTTCATAATATACCTTCCATTATTTTTATAAATATTTGAATGTTTTATTTAGTTTCATCTTTAGTCATATTATATTGCTACTTACTTTTTACAAAAATATCTTATAAGTTCTATTATATTCATCGATTCTTGCTGGCCAAGGATTTGCCAGTGACGAGATTTACAAGGCAACATAACTTAGTATGTGTTTATTTGCCTTGTAAATAACGTCTGGCTAAAAAATATTTATCAAGACTAAATAAATAATGTAGTGTTTACTAAATCATTTTTATGTGTGTTTCTTAAAACGGATTTCTACCAAGTACATTCGGAACCACATTGAAGATCTTACATAAATATGTTTTGAACCTAATCTTCATGAAATTTAGTAGCTGCATAAATAAAATTTCTTAAACTAATCGAATAAATAAAATGTGCAGAGAGTGCAATAATAATAACATATTTAAATTGTTTAACCCTTGGACAGGGCGCGTCACTTATCCTAACGTATCAGGTCGCGTGGAGTACAAATGACCACCACATTTCACTATTTCAAATTTTCACTCAATAAATGTTAAATTTATTTTTAATGTTAATATATGGTATAAGGATTAATTAAATAGTTGTTTTTTTAATTTTATGTGTACAATACAAAAACAAAAGAAGTCATTGCAATTAATACAACTAGACTTAAGATAGATAACTACGTTCGTTTTAATGAAATTTTTGCCATAAAATACTCAATGCCAAGACCATCTGATGCCGACAAATCTTCTAAGCAAGTGTGGGAAGACTTTAACATCCCTGCCAAAAACAATAGCCGAAGTATAGCGAGAATTGCATCGCGATCAGTCCACTTAGCATCTCTTTCTCGATTAAAGGTTGATTGATTTTTTTGTATTAAAATATTAGTAAAATTGAAAATTTTGTTTTACAATTAATCCGAAAAGATAAGCTTCCAAGTTTTAAAACCAGTTTTTTTAGTCAAAGTTTACCTTTCGTGTATGGTAACAGGACAAAAATCCCTACTAGGTACGCCTATATGTTTTTGTAACAGTATTCTTTTACGCTATTTTAAATTATTTTAATTTTTTTTATTTCCGTTTGCATTCTTTAAAATAACACTGATCTTGTCATAGCAATCAATACTAAAGAGTAAAATGGTAATCTATAATGCTGTTTATTTTAGTCGGTCAGGAAAAGTTTGAGGTTTTCCATTATGTATGCAAAAAATAATAAACAAGATTAAACTAAATATGTATATACATACAAAATAAGTAATTGAATAAGTATATGAACTTACCGTCTGCAATTTTCTTGTACTATTGTCGTTTAAACGACGGCCGTTTCGGCTATTTAGCCATTTTCAAGCAGTTCAGGTTTCCCTTCATCAAACACAAACACTTAACACATAGTTACTTATAAACACAAAACATTTACACGCACTTAACATCAATAAACACACGAACTCAATAATCGACTGTTTTCATGATGCCCCGGTACATACTGTGGATATGTAACTATGTGTTCAGTGTTTGTGTTTGACGAAGGGAAACCTGAACTGCTTGAGAATGGCTGAATAGCCGAAACGGCCGTCGTTTAAACGACGATAGTACAAGAATATTGCAGACGGTAAGTTCATATACTTATTAATATACATCAACATTCGGAATGGCTATTAACAAAACATTATAAATAAGTAAGCTTGATTATTGCGTGTGATTATCATCTTGAACAGTTATTTTATGGTTCAATTGTTTACAAATGAATTAACTAACGAATATATCTGATTAATTACTAATATACACATATAGTACAAGCTAGCACACATTACATATTTAATAATATTGTATTTTTAACCTACAAAAACGTAATTTATAAGTATTTGCAAAGATATATAAAATTGATGTTATTGATATTGTATCTTTGACGTCTTTCAAACAAAAATGACACAAACGACAACAAACACAAAGGGTATTGCCAGCAACTAGACCTCTACACATCCGGTATGTGACTGTATAACTACTCTTATAAAAGAAGAATTCATATTAAAAAGTATTGGATGTTGACCAATTTCTGGGGCTTCAATTTTAAGATAAAACGAATGTTTCTATCTGGTTATAATGGAGTAGATACTTAAACAGGGTTATCGATTGCTACAGTTTGAAGTTACTCTGTTATCTCGACTTTAATGAAGGATTCAGAAAATATTGTATACCAATTGTACACCTCAAATACTTATTTATTCACTATTGTAATTCAGGCATCAAACAATATAATATTTAGTACATTTTCAAGGATTTATACAAAATATCGAATTTTTATATCTTGAGTTACGACTTAAAATGATTTTTCTTTGGTTGATATAAGATTTTTTAAGTGTGTACTTAAATAAGTATATATTGATAAAGCGGTTCAAAATATAAATAATACCAATCAATGAAGAAGAACCAAGTTATTAGTTCTTTTGAAATACATCAACGATTCTTTGATAGAATAATAATTCGTTATAGTCATCCGAATCACATCTAATGAAAATATAATGTAAAATTATCTCTACGTGATTAATTTAGAAAAAAACAGGCATATACTTTAAACTCTTACTTATCATTTGTTAATTTAAATAAACATACTTAAAACCATTCAAGATATTTTAAAAAATCTTACTTAATATTATTTTATGTATGTACTTAAAAATTGTAGCCTCTACTTTTATAAAGAAAATTCTACCATTTATTTGAAAAGTTAAAGTTTCTGAATGGTAGTAAAAATATACAAATTAGTTTAATTTTTAAATTACTAGCATCAGAACATCTTACCCGAGTGTCTTAATATAGGTAATTACATACGAATGGTCTGATATTATAACAGAATATCATTTCGTCTTCCTTAAGTCCAACAGTGAATAGCATAAGATACCTACAAAGATTTACCTTTGTAAAAGCCTCAACTGAAAAGTGTGGGGCAAGTAATCACATCTCTATGTAGTTGACAAGATAAAATGATTAAGTATAGGTGTATTGAAAACTGTAATCATTATGTATGTATAGATAATCATGCAGACCGGTAGGTCTGCGAAAATCCCCAAACCGAAAGACCAACGGCACTGCATATATTTCTCTGCAAAACTTCCCTTTGATGTTGCGCATGCCGCCGATGCATTTTACACAGAAACTATAAGGATAATCAAAAAAGTACAAGAATAACTTTCTTCGTGAATTTTGAAGCTCTTTAAAATGAGCTATTAAAGAAATTTCTAGGTTTTCTAGACGAACTCAGTTTTTGAATAATTTGACAAAAAATGATTTTCCTGTTGCCTCCAAAATAGAAAAAACTACCCGGTCGATTTTGATAAAATTTGAAATACTAGTTCGTTATAGTGTTTCCTAGTGCAAGTAGTCGCGAAATTTTGAAAATTTTGAAATTAGCCCCTGCACCCCCCATTTGGGGCCCCAACATTTTGAAAAATTAGCTAAAAAGTGCAAAAGGCAAATCCTTGGTACTCAAGTGAGCTCCATGCAAAATTTCAGAAAAATTGAATAACTTCAACGAGCTCTGTGGGTCACACAAGATTTGACACACATAACAAATTTTATGCACCTCATTGTAAGTAACTACTTAAATTTATATATCATAACAAAAAACAAAAAAATATCTGATATCCTTACCAAAAAACCTTCAAAAAAGAAAATTCGTTTAAAAACCCCAAACGAAGTGACCTTTATCCACCCATAAACAAATATGATATCTACAATGCCCTACAAAACAGAGCATAGTCACAAAACTTGACCTCTGTATAGCAAAAAAAAAAAATTACAGTAACAAAATAGTACTGATATCGCCGGCGGAGGAAGCCCCTGTTATGAAGATCGTTTAGTCCCCACTCCCCAATACCTCCGTCAGAAAAT
>JAGFPH010010604.1:0-22151 GCA_018207615.1 Philaenus spumarius | reverse complement strand
AAAAAAAACAAACAATTATTTCAATCATGAAGAAAAAATAAATTCATTGCTGTAATTTAAATAATTTATTTACATTGCACCATCAAACACTAAACTTAATAATTATAAAACATTTAGGTAATATTAAATTAACTGACAAGATACAATAATCTGTAACACATTACATAATAAATATATGAATGGAGATAGTTTATACTTAAAATAAAATAATATTCAATCTATAATAACGTCGCATTTTTTAAAACGCCTTTATATCACCATTATAACGTGAATATTTCGGTCACCGCTTCTTACAGTTATTACAGTTAATAAATAATGTACAAATATACTAATAATAGCACTATTTAAAAGAGTAAGTAATAGGTTATACAAATATTGATTTATTACTATTTGTATAATATACCTAACTCAAAGTTAGTTTACGTCTTCTAAACGTTTATTTTCTTCTCTTATATTCGATGTAACAGATAGGTCAACAAGTGTTAAGGTAGGAATGTTATTGTTAGGTCAGGACTGGACGTATATTTGTTTCTCTTAAACAAAGAATGAGAGCACAAATCTAACGTTGTCCGTATGTGTGTGCCCTACTTTTGAAATGAAGTTGAACTTAAATGTTTACATTTCTATTTTATGTAGCTCTTCCATCAAACATTATTATAGAGTACATATTTCTATAAATTCAGGTTGCAATTATGAATCTAGAGATATGGCTTTGTAATGAATGTATACTAACCACTAATATTGGAATTAGTTTCATTAAAACAATTGTATCCATTTACAATTAATTGATGGCACAATTTGGTAGTATTAAAAAAATATATAAATAAATAAATAACTTTGTAATGTTCATTACACATTTCAATGCGTTATTATTAGAATTTTATCCACGTTTTTTAAAAATGTTTAAAAAAAATTAAACTAAGTTATATATTTTTTTATTTTAAGTGAGAAAAATTATTGAACTCGCGTCACCGTCATCGTCAACGCACGGACAAACTTTGTTTAGTGCTCTATAGAATCTCTACAATTATTTAAGACTCCGAAGCATATCAGCAATTATTTAAGGCTCCGTCGCATCTCCGCAATTATTTAAATCTCTATCGGATCTCCACAATTATTTAAGGCTCCATCGCATCTCCGCAAATGTTAAAGGGTACGTCGCATCTCCGCAATTACTAGTATTTAAGACACAGTAACATCTCCGCATTTATTTAAGGCTCCGACTCATATCCGCAATTATTTGAGGCTCCATCTCATCTCCGCATATATTTAATTTTTCGTTGTATCTCCGTAATTATTTAAGGCTCCATTACAATATAAATACAGTAATAGAAAAATACTTTTTAGTAAAACCGAAAATAAATTTAACTACATAAAGCTAAAATGTTTTAACTTATGACGGCAGCCCCACGACTTCCTGTGTTTTTTGTTTTGTTTTTGTCTGTCTGTCTTATGGTCTGTTTAATGGTGTATAGCTAACAATTTACGTAGGACTAAATGGGATACATATATAAATTTGGGCAAAACTCACTGAGCTTGCTTAGGCCATGGAAATCGGATCTAAAATAGTTGTTTTTAATTGCGTGTAATGGGTAAGGCACAATGTTTAGCCTATATCCTTTTATGTATTTAATTACAACTGAGAGCGAAGCCGTAGGTCATACATAGTACTGCAATACATTTATTATAAAAATATACCAGTTTTAATTCAACAAATATATACGGACTTGAGGCAAAATAAGCAATTCATTGCACAGATTAGAGGCACTTTTTCCTTAATGTTTTATGAGGAATCCACTACCGTGGTTTATCAAAGAATTTTAGGAGCAATATTTCACAATATTTATATATATATTCCTATAAAATACGTCAATAAAGTGGAATGTGAAGTACGACCATCTTCAAAATGTAGAAGGTAGCACTCATTTAGCTACGACGTAATTCTCTCTAAGAGCAGTGAGGTAAGAACTATTGGTCTTAAGATATTTTGCAATACCTTTGGGGTCAATTCTAGAAGCGTCCAGTAAGCCGGAGAAAAGATTTTGGCCGGTAAAAAAGAATCTACTGATATGAGAGGTGACTATAAAAAATGTGTATATGATAAAAAATGAACGATACAAATAAATCTATAAAAAAAAATATGCTTGAGCAAAGACTACAAAATAAGAGAGCCCGAAATAATAAAAAAAAATTACATTATTTAATTTGGTTGATCTACAAACACCAATTATACTAGCATTAAGGTATTGATAACTGAAAATTGTAAAACTTTTCTTTATTTATTTCATTAAAAAAATGTATTGTGTTGGAGACAATAGCAAAATAGCTAATCCCAGCCAAGGAGAAACTGAATGATTTAATTCCATGTTTTTAGTCTTACCACATGAGAACTTAGACATTTGTTTTTTTCTAAAGTTGTTAGTTATTGTTAGATCTTGAAGTTTTACCTTGAAGAATCGTTGCACGTTATAAATCGAGATTCAAAACAATCGGAAAAAATTTGTAGTTGTTTGGTCGTTTTATTATTGTTTTGGTACATTTTACCATTTACTGGATAATTTATTATTACGGTATCCATTAGTTCGGTATGTTTTACTTTTATATATTTACATTTTAATTACACATTTTTACACTTTTGTAGTAAGTTTTATTTTTAATCTTAATTGAATTCAATATATTTGTTAAAATAAAGTAATTTTTATTTGCACTACTTTCCCCTACTTTTGTTTTAGAGGTTATTAACCACTACTGCAAACAAGTAAGCTTAGTCCTATTTCACTTTTTAATATTAAAGAGTTCTAACAACAATCTCAGACTATTATTTTCCTTATATTGTTTCAGTTATACTTCCAGTGAATTGCTTCGGTGAAGTTTATTTAAAATCAGAATGGTTAAAACGTTGTTAGTCAAAGCAGGAAATACTTTATTGATAGGCCTATATAAAAAAAAAACATAGATCTTAACAAAATAATAATAGCTAAATGTACTTACTTCAAAGAAATAACGAAATAATACATCGCCCATGTCGTGTTACATAATATTGAGTAACATTACATATTATAAGATTATACTTAAAAACAAAATGTTTTGTCTAGACTTATATAATATTATAATATATTACAAAATGTTTCTAGAAAAAGAATTCAATATCGAATCATAACTTCATTATTCTTGAAATGGTCCATTTTTCCTGAAACTAAATATTATAGTTAAAATGGAATCACAATTATACTTAAGAACATGAATTGATCTTTTCTGAGAATATCAGAATAAGTTAAGCCTAATTATATTTATATTCAAATTTATCAATAACCCATGCATGGATTTAGAATCATTATAAATCAAAAATGCATTGAATGGTGAGGAAATTTACAATACAACAAACAATATCATTAATGTTAAAACTAAAACAAATATGACGAAAGAAACAAAATGTATATAAAATGTAAAATGAATCTATCATTGTATATAACATTATATATAATAAGTGCATATTACTGTAAAATGTTCAATTAGGCCTATAACGCAACATCCTTTGTTGACCATATGATACTTACTTTGTAAAACGTATACATATTATTTGTTTACATGAAAGATATATGTATTGTATATTTGTATATATGAAAATACGTTGTATATTTTTAAAGCCTAACACTACTTGTGTATCTATCCTAAATTCTAAAACAATTGCATGTCACTGTTGTTTTTATAAAACCCAGTTAAATGTGTAAGTACACAATAGTATTTTTAATTTGGTTGTTTATAAACAAAAACTTATATTTTAATTTTTTAAATATTACACAATAAAAAGTACTTACTAAGTGAGTAAAGAGTTCCTCAATTTGAGACTGGGTTAGTATTTCGGAATAAACTCACTGAAGAGTAAAACTAACAAGGTGGGCAGAACGAAAAAAAATACGTTTAAATCATAAATACTTACACCTGTAGTTGTGTTACCATTTCAGCTTATTTTATTGTGGCAGTAATTATTATTATTTCAGAATAATTTTAAATTTACAGTAGGCATTTATAGAGGCCATTATTTAAGAAACCTACTATGAAACATTGAGGTAGCGTATAAATATTCAATAAAAGCGGTATATGTATTCGCATGCATCAATTGAAAAGATTACCGATTTAAACATGGCTTACCAATATGGCGACCATCGGCATATTGTAAGAAGTTTAACCAAAAGGCTTTATACATATTTATCTATCTATATATATACTAATATTATAAAGAGGTAAAGTTTGTTTGTTTGTTTGTTTGTATGTAGGGTATCTCTGGCTCTACTGAACCGATTGAAAAAATAGTTTTACTAATAAAAAGCTACACTATCCCTGAGTAACATAGGCTATAATTAATTTCTTTAAAAACATTTTTTTATTTCAATATGTTTGTAAATTTAGTCGGAAAAAAATCTTAGGTTAGATTTAGAATGATAAATCAACACATGTATTTACATTTAAAACCATAACAACCAATTGAATAAAATAACAGATATCATAGCTGCTTTAATATTAATTTCCATTAACAGCTGATTTAAAAATTTGAAGCAATTATTTTAGTATTTCCACCTTTTAGGTTAGGGTTTTAAAGTGTAAACCTGAGCCTTGCTGGTTCTTTTAACCATTATTAACTGCTGTTATAAAATATAAGAAATAATTTGGTTTGAACATTTAACAATATTTACCATCTTAGTTTTGAGGTTATTATTAATACTACACCTTTATTATAAATAAAACATAACATATGTTTTTAGAAGGTACCATTGGGGGTTGGCGTGCGGAGCACGCAGGCGTCTCCCCTAGTAATATATATAATGGGTAAACTGTGTAAACTCCAACGAATGTATATAATGTATATGAAGAACAACACTTGTAAAAGCAAGCATGCAAATATAATGAAATTCAATCTTTATTATTTTTGTATATAACAGAAATAATTAAATTAATATTGTTGAATTTGTTATTTTATAATGAGTTTGTAAGTAATTTGTATCACAATTCCTTGAATATTACTGCATTAAATAAAAAATGTGTATCGTTTAGCCGTTTAAATAAGTAGTAAGAGTCTGTAATTAATCCACTATAAAGAAAGAGTTACGGTTGGGTACTTAAAATTATTATTGTTGTTTATTTGGTTTTGATATTATTTAATTTATTATTACTGTGCTAACAAAGACCGATACACATCATTGAGCACAGAAATTGAGACAGTATCTAGGTTTGAAGTTACGTAATCTGTGATGAAGGTTAGAATTATTAGTAGCAGACTAGACTAGCAACTTAAGCCTCAAGGAATCTACGCTTACCCAAAAATTGAATGATTACATATAATGACAAATTCTTTCGGTTTGTTGAATATTAACAAATTGTGCCATCAAATAATTGTAAATGAATGAATGGTTTTAATTAATTATTTAATACCGTTGTGTAGTTAATTTGTTCGTGTATAAAGCACTGGCAAAATGCGATTACAATATTTATTGTGATTTGAAAGCTGATTAAGGATTAGTCTAGGTGTGAGGTTAAACGAATATTTTAATTAATTAAAACTATAATAGAATATGCTTCAAAAAATCGTATATCAATAACATTTTGTGTTGACAAGCTCATAAAATGGGGAAACAAGTTTTTTAAGCGTCAGTCGTCGATCCCGGTACCTCTCACAGTTAACTAGAACTGGCATGCTTAAAGCTAAAATTGGCCAGCCCGTTTTTAGCGTTTTGCAAGCATATTTTTAAAAATTCGCCAAAAATAGTAAATGAACCCCAATCCAAAAGTGTTCAATAGCTTTTTTGTAGAAGAAACTTCAAAGAATTTAAATATGCCACTAAAAATTTGTTTATTTTGAAATTGTAAAAGTTATTAGCTCAAGAAACAAAAAATGTTCAGTAACGAAAGGAAAAAGTTCAACTTTAGGCCTACATAAAAAGTAGTAAACATTTTTTGTAATTTTATTAATAAATTTTAAAAAGTTTCGTAATTTAGTTCTAAATAGAACTGTATAAAAACATTTATCAATTTAAATTTTTTTATTAAAAAAGAAATCAGTTTTTATGTTCCAAGTACACGACTGGTAACACACCTAGGCCTAGATTGTAACGTCATTTACTAATATATGCTTTGCACAGAAATGAAATATTATTATAACATATAGGATAAATCAAAGAAAAGAACGGAATACTTGTCTTTCCTTAGTTCACAAATGTGTTTGAGTTATATTTATTTGAATAACAAAATGACATCAATCTAATGAAGAGTCTGCAGTCGAGATGCTACGGACAGCATGCGTCATATAAACACCGTGGAAACCCACGCGCTAGACGTTCTCACTAGAATGCCCTAATTATGTACTTTCCACTGCTGTCTAGACGAATAAAAAACCGGTTATTTTTGGATTACTTACCACTGTTACAAACTTCAGACTTTGCTGTACAAAATGGTGTAAAGAAATCTGTCAAAACATAAGGCAGTGCCTTCACAACGCAATTGTTAGGAAAATTACTAATTTTATAGTGACATCTGATTGGAAGACACCAACAGAAAGACAAAATATTGACGAATCCAATGGTATTGTTATAATTGCAAAAGAAATATTAGTTTAGATGGTCTTAAACGTTGAAGAAATGGAAAATAACAGTACAATTGTATGGAGATTCGCGCACGGAAAGATCTGTAGACCAATGTGCATATTTTAAAACGATGATTACGTATGTAAATATACGTTTTACGAAAAAGTTGTAAAAACAAAAATTAAAATTTAATTCATTTCCTTTCCAATGGTGCCAGTTTTATAACGATTGGATGATTCTAAGTGGGTTAAATTATCAATTATGCAAATATATGCAAATTTTCGCAAATGTGTGAAATTGTTGCGTTCTGCCCCTTAGAGAGGGCCATGCATGACCTTCTGCCAGTTCCACGGTTAAAGCGAGCGCTCTACCACCTGAGCTACCCTCACAGTTATTATAAAAAAGTTCTTTATCTTCTTTATATTCTTCATCTTATGTTATAAGTAGTGCTTTTTAATTTTTTACAGGAATTTAAACTTTGTCGGAATAAAAAGTAGCCTAAAATATTCTCTGAAAAGTCCTCTATATGTCAAAATTGGTTCAGCTATTCCCGATAAGACAGACACAACGTTTATAAACGTGTGTTTTGGTTTTTTTGTAATGTGTAAATAACCATATGATCTTAGGAGAAATCTTATGATTTGAATTCACAGACATACGCTTCAATTTTATTTATATAGATTGCATTGCAATTAGGAACAACAGTTTCATTTATAATTAAAATTTTTAATAACAAACATTTAAAACAATTTTAAAATGGAGCGTTTTCCAATACATATAAAAAAAACATGATGTATCGCGAACATTTTAATAACAAATTCGAATGTTTTATTATTAAAGTTTTTTTTTTTTAACCTACTGGTGTTTATATGTTATTCAACTTAAACAAATACATATGAATTCTATAACGCGTTTTTAATTTTAAATGCAAAACCGTAAAACCGGAAACAATAATAGATAAAAGAGTGGTTACTTAAAGAAAGTCTACTGAAATAAAACCTAAAGAATACTAATGGTAGGTCACTAGAAGATGAGAGAGGGGAAGGGAGAGAGAGAGAGAGAGAGAGAGAGAGAGAGCGAGAGAGGGGGAGGGGGAGAGAGAGGGGAGAGAGAGGGAGAGAGAGAGAGAGAGAGAGAGAGAGAGAGTAGAAAGACGGGCTTAGAAGGTGGGAGAGAGAGATAGCTTGCAAATTATGTGTTACAGTTAGAACGAAATCCCACCCTCATTACAAAAGGGTTTTAGTTCTAACAAGTCTCTCTAATGATACTTCATTAAAAAGGATTTTTCTTGGTGATGCTGCACTGATAATATTAATTTATAATTTTTTTTAAGGTAGGCATTTCAAACATGTCGATATGCTTTACACCAACATAGGCCTACGGGTGCATAAAAAAGGTTACTAACACAACAATATAAAATAAAATATACAGGGTACACCTGGATATAATTTAAACGGCCTAAGATATCAATGTGAGACCTTGTCCATACCTATTATAACATTTCTTTTTCTTTTATTGGTGGTTAAACATTTCGCCTCTTACTTTAAAGGGGGTAAAGGGGGGCAACTTAAAATTTTTAAATGCAAACCCCCATCATTTTAAAGGGCATACAGAAAAAAAATCAAATGGCGCAAACTAGAGGTCTCTATGTTGCCCTTATAAAAAACTATAGCCATTCCAAAATACGGGCAAAGTACTTCCCAAAGTTATAAAAAAAATCAGTTTTTCAACTCCTTATCCATAAACATCATGGAAAGAATGCAAAGGTTAATTTAACAGAGTAAACGACTATTTACAATAATAATATACATTCTTAAAACACTGTTTTAATGTAGCAGTTGTTCAAACTGTTCAACTTCGGCTGTTTGACAGTGTGCTAGCCGTGTGTAAAAAGCTGAGACAGCGTTAAACAAAAAATCTCTAGGAACGGTCTGAGCCAAGTTGTAACATTCTCTCAGTTAAGTCATGGACGTCAGTTGGCTTTGTTCGGTACACCAGGTATTTCATGTAGCCCCAAAAGAATTAGTCTAGTGAATTAAGGTCAGAAAATCACACTGGTCATTCCACGGGGCCCCTTCGGCCTATCCACATTCTTGGGAATACATTGTTTAAATATGGTCGTACTTTACGGCCATAGTATGGTGGTGACCCATCTTGTTGTAACTCAAGAGAAAGTTCTAAGTAGATTGTTGAAACTGGTAAGATAAGAACACGGGAAATTCCAAAGCTTATTGACTTAATGTGACTAACAACAGAACACGGAAATAAAATCTTTTGCTATTGTAAATAGTATTTTACGCTGTTAAATTGACCTTTTCATTCTTTCCGTGATCTTTGCATTAGATGAGGAGTTGAAAACTTATTTTTTTTATAACTTTGGGAAGTACTTCCCCTCTATTTTGGAATTGCTGTAGTTTTTTATAGGGGCAACATAGGGACCTCTAGTTTGCGCCATATTAATTCTTTTTTATGCACTTTAAAATGATGGGTCACATGATATTGGTTTGCATTTGAGAATTTTAAGTTGCCTCCTTTATCCCTCCCCCGTTTAGAATAGGGAGGGGCGAAACGTTTAACCACCTAAAAAAGTCAAAGAAATGTTATAATATTTATGGTCAAGGTCACACATTCATATCTCAGGCCGTTTAAATTATATCCAGGTGTGCCAGGACATAAAACTCACAAAAAATGTATGGCATATATACAATGCTCGTCAACAACGAAAAACACTTAACACATTTAAAAAACATATGTACACACAACACGAAATGTCCGGTCTACATTTAACCACGACAGCCGCAGACGTGCACAACGGTCGAGCTTAGCGTCACTATAACTCTAAGCGTCACTATAAGCGTAACTGTTACATATGTTTTTTAAATGTGTTTTTTAAATGTGTTAAGTATTTTTCGTTGTTGAGAGCATTGTATATATGCCATAATTTTTTTTTTAATATCTTGATTTGATAATGCCAAAAAAACAGGCGAAACGCGTTATTAGATAACTGTGATCTAAAAAGGACTGTGAGCAGAAACACAAAAAAATGTATTTATATAGTATTATAGTCCAGTAAAGCAAACTATAACATATTGTAAATTTGTATTTCTAGATATATAAATTATATTTTCATATTTTTATCATAATACAAATCACAAATATTTATATGAAGGAATACAAATCAAGCATTTTAAGGGGTTTAAGAACACAAACAGCCCATTTGATACAAATATTGTTTTTTCTTGAAATGTTTTTGATCAATTTAAGTAGCCTAAAACTGTCGCATATTTGACAATTAAATTTATTATAATGTAACTCACACTTTATCGACAACAGTTTATCAAAATTAACATTTAGTTGTTATCAAAGAAGGATAATGTTGTCTAATTAGGTTTAAGAATTGATAACTGTATTACTGATTTTCGTTTTTTCTTTAATACAAAATTTTCGTTTATTTATAATTATTACAAATCATGAATGTTCCGAAGTTGCGTAAAGTTCAAATACTCTTTTTTCAGTTAGTAATAAACATTTTACACGTTGTAGGTAAAAAAATCTGGGCGACGGTAAAATAATTTATTCTCTACATTTACAAGTATATACTTACTAAACTCAAAAATATATTAATTTTTAATTTTGTACTTTGTATACACAAAATAGGGTGGCAATTATTATTGCACAGTCCGTTTAGGGCAACAGCGGCAAATTTAATTTTCTTAATGGGCAGTGGTGCATTATTTTACCACCTTCACTGTTATATTGTAGAATAAGGACCAAAAACTGAATTTTGTAATGGATATATTTTATAATTCATAAATGTTCTACAAAGTGTATTTGAGTGTGGATATAAAGCTAAGTGTAAATAGTGTAAAACGGTTCAAAGCAGGTTTTGCTCAACTCTACATTACATTATTTACAGTACAATTTGCTCCTCTTTTGACTGGTCTTTGTAGCAATGTGCATACCACCGGCAAATTAAGCCCAATGTCAACCCCAGTCATACTACCTTCGTTGGGAACCATCGTGTGGTCATCAGGTATGATCATCGTTCTTCCCCAAGATATTCCTGGTGATGGTCCTAGCCTGTTAGTTAAGGAAAACTTCCTATGAGACCATTGGCCGAGGAAGACCTGTATTCCAAATTAATCAGCAAGCTTTGTAGGGATATAAATAATTTTACAATTTATTAGTCAACTAAAAATACATTATCTTCATCTACCATTAAACAAATAAAAGAGCACTGTGGCGACAAAATCACACTGATTTAAATAAAAACCCCGAACCACAAAACAAGGAACAAAAACAATAACTAAACAACTAGATTGTAAGTTATGTACATCAGGGTAACGTATTAAACATAACTTACAATTTAGTTGTTTAGTTATGGTATTTGTTCCTTGTTTTGTGGTTCGGGGTTTTTATTTAAATCAGTGTTCATCTACCATGTCCTAATTTTCCAAGATATGCCATAATCAACCATCATTGCATCTATACCCTTGAGGAAACAAAAAAGTAAATAACTATAGACATTGCATATTTTTCAACATAACAATGAAAAAACCTACTTGTTCCTGGAGAAAATGTTATTTGTATCATTTCATTTTTGTACTAGATAAAACTATAATGTTATTGGAAACTAAAAACTGCTTAGATTTTGGGAAATTTACATATAATACCACTTACATTAATCAAATTCATATGGAAATAATTAGGTAAAAACATTGTTTTCCAAGTTAATCTGTATTTTATTTCGAAAATGTTGGTCATATTATTTCCTTACCTTAAATACAACAATTGTATAAGTAAAATTAGCCATTAGTGATATTTAGGAAAAATACTTTGTTAGGTAAGGTTAAAATCATAATAAATGTCATTACATTCCTATAAACTAAGTTTTTTCAATATTTTACTGTCGATCTACTCAAAAACACATTTTCATTCTTGCGGTAGGATAATAAAACAAAAAAGTTTTACCTTCAGTTTATAAAATGGTAATTATTATCTCAGAAACCACTCGTATATCACTTTCCTTGTTTTTCAATTTGCAAGGGTGTAATAATTACCTTGTTGACCGAGCGAAGCAAGGTCTCCGTTTTAACTCGACCGTTCGGCATTTCATCTGTGTGTCTATCTGTCTCACGATTACGGCCAAACGCCTTTACCGATTTTAATGATTTTTTGCATGAAAGTTTCTTTTTCCTAGGCCGAGCCATGTATATATACGGCGTTTTCCATTTTTAATTTTTAACCAACTAAATAAAATAAAAATGGTGGCCCGACCGTTTCTCTCAGTGTAAGCTTTTTTCCAAAACCAGTTTGTGGCTTAACCGTGAGTCGAATTTAAAAACTAATAGCATTTGCCGGGTAGGATATTAGATTTTCAACAAAATTGTATTCTTGATTTTCTCCTTATCTCTAACGGTAAGCTCACAAAATGGCCGTAAACTTCAAATTTGTTAAAAATCGTCCAAGTTTTTGTATTTCAACCATGTTTTTATACGTTTATTCTAAAACAATTCAAAAGTGTTCCATAGCTTTTTTGTAGATAAAGGTTCAAAGAATTCATATCTATATTTTTATATAAAAGCGAAAACCCACTGACTCACTGACTCACTCATCACGATTTCTCAAAAACTACCAAACGGATTGGAATTAAATTTGGTATGTAGCTTCCTCTAGGGCCATAGGCGCTTGCTAAGAAAGGGTTTAAAAAAATTCGAAATTTTAGGGGGGTTTGGGGGATCAATGTTATTAAATCACAATTTCTTCTAAACTACCGAACGGATTGGGATGAAAGTTTGTATGTATCTTCCTCTAGGCCCATAGGTGCTCACTAAGAAAGTGTTTGAAAAATTTCGAAATTTTAGGAGGGGTTTGGGGGGATGAAAATTCTTAAATCATAATTTCAGATCTTTTATTATTATGACAATAGTGCTTTTATTATGTGAGATCTATATATATAAAAGCCAAATACCACTCACTGACTGAACACTTAAAAAGAATACAATTACGTTAAAAAGACAGAAAATACCAACCACCACGGGCAACGCAGTACTGGTCAGCTAGTATGTAAATAAAAAACATGATTGAAGTAAAATTAACAAAGTTATTAGCTCAAGAAACAAGCATGTTCAGTAACGAAAGGAAAAAGTTCAACTTTAGGCCCACATAAAAGTAGAAAAAAATTTGTAATTTTTTTCATAAATGTAAAAAAGTTTCGTAATTTAGTTCTAAATAGAACTGTTTTAAAATATTTATCAATTTAAAATTTCTTATTTTGAAAACACCAGTTTTTATGTTCCTACTACAAGACTGCTAATAAAACTAGGCCTATTTTGAATAGTAATTTAGGAATATATCCTTTGCCCAACAATGACATATTATTATTATAAGAAAGTGTAGAGGATAAATTAAAGAATTGAACTGTGTACTTGTAAATTATTATTTTATAAAAGTATTTGACTTAGCTTTACTTGTATTACAAAATAAGATGAAGCAAATAAAACCTCTTGGCGATAAAGGACATACAAAAAATTACAGTTGGACAGCGTGGGAAGTGTTTTTACATGGATTGGGATCACTATCACGACGCTTTAATATCGTTTCTTTTCATTATTTATAATATTGGAATACGATATGGAACTGTAAATACATTGATAAGTTTTAGTTATTTAAGTATGTAAATATTTAATTCTGTTTTCCCTCAATAACGCGATATTTGTAGGTACCTTACGTATTATTAACCCACATAAAACACAATGCCCCTAAAATAAAATCTTTAACAGTTAAAGCTCAAGAAAAGAAACAAACGAGAACTAGAAACCCCGGAATCGCAGGAATTGCAAAATAATGTTTCACTGGCTAAACCTTCTGCTTACTTCCTTAATGGCACACTATTTTTAACCTACGCTCAAACCACATTTGTTATTTCAACGAGTGAGATCTACTGTTCACAGAACAACTACTAACAGTTGATAGATTTTCTGGATGTGTACTCGTAGTTCAGCCATATTCCTAGGTAGTAAAACTGTAAAATTGTTAGTGTAATATCCAGCTCAAAACAGTTGAAAGTCAAAAAACTGTCAACAAGATTCTCTTTCTGGGGGTGGTAAACTATTATACCACTGTCCTATAAAAGCAGGAGAGGATTTTAGAAATATTTTGAACATTGGCATATTTTTATGATTGACGTAATCACTGTAACCTTGACCACACGATTACAATTGAAGAAATCACTTTGTAATGTGACGTATACCCTTCGACTAGGCTCTGATTTGTGGGTAGGCGTGGTTTAAGCGGCTACTTGACATAATTGCATGCTCTGATTGGTCAATCTTTGACCTTAATTGGTTGACATTTACCATCACGAGTCAAATATCCTGAAGTAGAAACTATACTAGAATATTTATAATTTATGTTATTTTAGGCAAACATAGACTGAATTGTGATTATATACATAATGGTGTTTTACATTTTAAATAATATGATATATTTTATGAAACAAATATATTTACCACATCTAATGCATAGTGTAATACACAATAAATAATTTTAATACTTATGACAACTATATTAAGTCTGCTAAGCTATACAAAATTTTAACATACACAGTATTGTTCCGATCTATAGATGAAATAAAAGTTTTGTGTAGCATATGTAAAAAACGTCATTTCTTCATTACGCTTAAGTATGCATTTTGCATGAGATTAAAGTTAGTATAAATAGAATATTTTACATAGTTCATTTTATTCTAAGAAACCTTTTCAAGATTTTAAAACGATTGATAATTGTAGTGACCTATTTTTCTCAATTTCTAAAACAAGAGAAATTACATTATCATGTAAAATTGCGTTTTGAATTGCAAATGCATCTTGTTTCCTGAATACGTTAAGAACAGTTTTCACAAATCCAACAGTTTCATTTGCATTTTATTAGTTTATTCTCAATCAGTTGCTAATGTTAATCAAGGTGTTTAAATTGTATCCGAAGTTTAGGTATGCAATGCTTACACGTCACTCAATTTATTATGTTTTGATTTGCTTAGAACATATACATATATGTAGAAAAATACAAATTTAATTTTAAAATATTAGTTTAACTGCTTATAATGTTCATTAACAAAAAAATATATGTATATACATATATTCTTAAAATCAATATTATTCAATGTATAAGATGTCAGGATATATTTAGAACTTTTAACATCAAAATAATTATATAAAATTAAAACAACATAACTAATTAATCAAAGCAATTCATTTGTATAGAATATCTTTGCTCTGGAAACAGCCAATGTCCAAACATAGTTCTACAGATGATAGAAACAAAAGTATAAAATATTATGTCACAATTTGTGTGAGAATTTAAAATTTACAATTTTGTGTGAGAATTACAATTTTGCTAACACAACTTAGTGTGAGAACAGAGTTGGCCTAAGTGACAAAACAGATGTAAGAAATGCATGTGTGTAGAGTTTAACAAAGAATTAGCAATACTAAACATTTCCTGTATCATCAATTTCATAATAAATATAAAGACATCAGAAAACCTTTTGAAAAAGACCCTAAATAAACGAGATTGGATACGTAGTGGGAAAATGATGTATTTTCTAAGAAACCGTTAGAGAAATGACACATGAAACTCTTCACAATAACTAACTACGTTTTACCTTAAAATAGTAAATTTTAACATCAAATGTCGAGTTAAATAATTGATTAAGTAAACATCTAAAATCAAATAAAATCAATAAAGTGAAATAACTCCCAAAGTAAAAATCAATCATCAAGTCAAATAAATTATCAAGTGAAAATCGATCATTAAGAAATAATTTATTAAGTTTTCAGGAGCTAGTGGATAAATAGTGTCTAGTGATTGGGGGATTATAAAGAAAATAAGGTCAATAAAGTGTTTAATAAAAAAATTAAGCAAAAAATATAGTATCAGTTTAAAAGTGAGTGAAAGGAAGGGAAATCGCAAACATGTAAGTATATTATAATTATTAATGTATAATACAGATCTCGAGGTTAAAGCACTTAAAGAAAAGAAATCATATCTAGATAACTAAAATAAGTCATATGCAGATAATTATGTAATCGAAAATATAATATAACAAATTCACCATTTAAAATAAGACAAATTATGTAAATTGTTTAGGTTTCTTTATAATATAGAATTAGCTGCTAAAGTTATAGCCTTTAACTGAAACATATAATAAGCAATTATAAGAAGCTCTAGGTCCAATTCAATTTATTACTCAACTTATTCAGTAAAGTATTTATAATATATGATTATATTATCTAAATCATATTAACATAAAATATGTATTATCTGTTAATCTTAGTTAACTTTAATAAATTAAACAAATAAAACAGCACTGAGGCGACAAAATCACACTGATTTAAATAAAAACCCGAACCACAAAACAAGGAGCAAAAACTATAACTAAACAACTAAATTGTAAGTTAAGTTTAATACCTTACCCTTATGTACATTTCTATGACATGGTCATCATCCTCAGAGGGTTTTAACACTACTAAAGTATACATAAAATATTACAACCTATATATACTGTACACGCCCTCCCCCCACTTCTCCCCATACCGGGTAATCCAAGACCGACCTGGTGGGGGTGGGGGAATGGGAGGAGCCACAATAAATCTACTAACATGTATCTATTATTAACAATAAAAACCAATTTAACAATAAATTATAAAACTATTAAATACAAAAAATAACAAACTGATCTACTAAAACTATAAACAGTCAAATAGAAATTAAAATAATAATAATAAAATAAAAAACTAATAGGCCTAATGAAATAAATAAAAAACCAAAGAAATTAAATACTTAATAAAATAAAATAACATAAACTTAAAACCCAATGTTAACAAAATACAGTTCAACAAAATATAAATAATATAGGTCTATGGTCTTTTAAAAAATACAAATAACTGAAAGTTAAAAAATTAAATTAAGGTTAAGAAATATTACTAATAATATTTGGGCTGTCTGCCAAGGGGTGGGTTTAGAACTGTCAATTTAATATTCATTTGTATCTTTATACCTCTTAAATGTCATCTAATTACCTGTTTTACGTACTCTCAAAATTAAGTTATATTAATTAAGGAGGGAATATTATTCTACAAATATTTATTACGTTCAAATGTATTTATTTAAATTTGCTTTACAATTCTTTAATTAAACATATTATATTTATTTGTATGTCCTAATTTACTTTTCTATTCGTGCACCACTGTTGCATACATTGCCCGCTAGCTAAACTTATGTTAGATTATACTTTTACAATTCAATTAGGCTATTCAATTTTGTCTTAGCATGTTTTTGATTTCATATTTTTGTTATTACATTTATTTTAATTTCTCCCCGTTAGCATTACTATTATTATTTGAGTTATTTTTAAATACATTTGTATCACATTAAAACATTCCCCTCTATATAAAGTATATATATTTTTTTTTACTAGCCATATAATATAATCATTTTAGGATATTCCTACCTTCTGTTTACTTAGTTTAACAAGCATTTAAATATTTCATGATTACTTCCTACTTAAATTTACTATTGATTCTAAGTGTATACATCATTATTATAAAATTAAAATGATTTTTTTCATTTTAAGTCGTCAATCAACACTTTTTTCGATTATAAGAAGTGAACAATATTTTTGTTTCTATAATAAGATAAACATACAAATAAAATAAATTTATTCAAAATTTAAATTATAACATTATACTAAATTTTTTTATTAGCAGGTTAAGTATATTGTGACTCGTCACAAAACGTAAATAATAGAGAACATGTTACATAATAATAGAAGTGTTAGAAGTAAATGAATTGAACTACAACCCTAATCAAGTACAACAAAAGACAACACGTATTCACCACCTGTGACACATCTTTTGAAATAGCAACTATGTTTAATGACTATAAGGAACTTCAAACAAAGCTATTATAAACTAAATGTAATATTTAAGGTAGAGTAGTTAAATGCACATGTTTAAATCTGAGTAGTTACAATGAGTAAATATTTTTGATAAATTACGCTCTTATTTATTTTATCAATAAAATTTAATGAAGAACATTGCTTGCATAAATCTGAAATTTTGCTACTTGTACATTGTTAAAATACTTATTAAAACTTTAATTTTAGAATATCTAATATGTAAGTAATATATTTACACATCTACACCATATTATGATGAAGGATAATACTTTGTTAACATTTTGAAGCTAAGAACTACCTTATCATTTTTCAACTGGCTCACTGTCTATCAAGAAATCAAAGAAATATAATCAATATTTCTTAAATATATTTCATATATTTTTATTATAATCTTTGGTTAAAAAATATATTAATCTTATAGGTTTAAGAATTTACTCATACAATACTGGGTAAAGTAGGGATATTTTGATCATTTCAAATTTATGTCCTGCAAGGTAAACAAATATTTACGTGTGTTTAGTTTTGTAATCTTATTTCATTAATACAATTTATGTGTAGGATATTCAACACAAATTAGCTATATAATAAACGCAACTATAAAAATTAAATGTAAATACATAGTATGAATTCAAACGATTATTTCTGAAAAATGGTGGGGCTAAGTGGAATGCAATGCAAATTTATAATTTTGAACTATACTAGTAAGAGTAGTTTGTTTGTACTTATTTTTTAAATGTTATTACCCCTAAAAAATGTACATTTAAACACAGTGCAGCATGTATTAAAACCAGATTTCTTGTTTGATAAATATTTCATTGGGGCCAATGCATTCAAACGAGCTAACAGCTGTTGGCTGTAAAACAATGTCCCGAGCTAGACCTTCCGCCTGTAATCTTAACGTATTTGAATCTACAATACTTTGAAGGTAAAATCAAGATTTGTCTCTAAAATTTTAAACTTCCTATAAACATTTCTCTTTATTAAACTTTGTGGTAATTCCAAAATGTCTTCAAAAATAATTCGTAAATTGTTTTTTGAATATGGATGCAATACAAACATAAGTAACTCAACAACTCTCGCAGTAAAAAAAGTGGTACGTAACAGTTTAAATATTGTTTAAATGAATGTTTATAATTAAACAACTTTTTTAATTACTTACTTTTATTAATAATTTTTTCATGTAAAAGATTCAAATTTGCATGTACAATATAAGATTGTAAATGTTGTGATTACCTGATATTCATGAATGTATTAATCACAATAATTATGAAATTTTATAGGATATAAAACAGTAGATGTACAGACAGAAAATAAATAATGTTAGATACGAAAACTGTGAGGAGTATTGTGATTCGTGCCTGAATTTTAAAATAATAACTTATATATTATATAATAATTCTTACTTAATTTATGAATCACCTAATTTACTACATAAAAAGTATTTATAAAAATTAATTTATTATCTAATTTACTTTTAATTATGCTAGTGCTATATCGAACTTATAAATATCCTAGTAGATTAATTGTTCTACTCGATGTTCTTAATTTCATAATCTTTTATTGCCATATCATTTAATTAATTATATTCAATAGATATCAGTCATTCAAATTGAAACAGATACAATAATGGATACCTACTACCTGATAATTCCAACACCTGATGATGGTTGATTGAAATTCATCCTAAACCAAGGTAGTGTTTTTTTAGCGATGGAGTGGATCACTTAACGAACATATAAAAAGTAATATTTTATTAACCTAGCCTATGTATTATACATTCAGTAATTCTGTTACCTTTCCACAGACATTATATTATACACCAAACTCAGGCACACTTTTAACATACAGTAGCAAGAACAAGCTACATTAGAATATAATACTTACATAAACATTTTTATATACACTTTCCTAATGTACATTTTATATTTTCCTGTTGCAAAAAACCTCAAGCTGTCAAAATGGGACCTAACACACTTACAATTCCGATGCACTTGATATGCAGTTGAAAACAAATTATGTTTCCAAAACAAATGTGTAAGTAAAATAAATAAATATGTTTTATTTTTATAAATTTAAATCTGAAGGTGTAGTAAGCCCAATGAATAAAGTGTGATCCGTCTAAAATTAAACTTTCAGTTTAATTCTACAAATAAGATTATAGATAATTATTGAAATAAAGTTGCGATTATTATACAGTGTATTAAATACAAAATATACATCAAATCAATTATAGTTATACCTGAATAATCTGTATAATTATTCACAATGAAAAAACAATTACCTATGTAAAAATAATTTAAAAAACTAAGCAAAAAAACTAAAAGTAATACTGCGAAATAACCATAGATATTTTTACGTTTTGTTATATAATTAAATTTAGCTCTAAGGCAACATTTAAATGGTAAACATAATTAATATATTATTATTCCAGTTATATAGTTAACCGTATATACAATCAGTGTCCCGTATATATTAAAAAAAAAAACTATTTAATAAATATACATTTGAAATAATATGTAAATCTTTAAAAGTAATATCATCAAATAAACTTAATTGTACAAAAATATATTAAAACATTTTGAATAATTTCAAATTAACAAAATAGCTTATAAGAAAGTCTTGTTCAAAGTATTTAAATGATTTATGAAAAATGGTCCAACAAAATACATTAGATCTACTCCAATAACTGACACAGTAAAAAAATAATAGAACAGACTGTAATTATGGTAATTCCGACAATCTGTTTAACGTCCATGATGTTGATCTAAACATCAGTGCATGTACTTTTAGTGTAGAAAATAACGTTTCCTAAAAAGAACGTACTTGTTTTAGTAAAACAAACCATTATAATATTTAATATTTAAGGAAAAGACAAAAATATCTTCAACAAGTAAAATGAACATATAAAAATAATTTAGCTTAATTGATAGTTACATTTGGATTCAATTACAAACTGATGCTTTCATATAATTTGTCATATGATATATCATAGCATTAGGCATTCCGATGAATTGATACATTCAATGTTTAGTAAACATTATAGAATTACGAATTAAAATAACATGATTTTATATTAACTGTTTAGTACATATAGTGGACAAAACATAATGTAGAGAAAATGTCTCACCCTAATATTAGTCAAATTGTAAAACTGAGTCACCAACCAAAATACATATCAGTTATCAGTATTGCAGGCAAATTAACAATACATTTATAACCACAAGGAGCAATTAAACACTACCAATCTAGGTTACAGAAACAACGGTCTAACTATATAGGTCAACTGTACGTTCCATTTATTTAATGCTGAATGTTCTCTACACATACAGCTTATTAAGTTAGCCTGTATTCTCATTTAACTCGTATTTTATGGCATAAAACATAAAGCAGGAAATTTAGGTGCGCACTACACGAACGTATTACTTATAAAAATATCCTAGCTTTTCCTATTGGTTCATAACTTTACTAACATTTAGCTTCTCCTGAATTAAATTATATGACATCAAATAATGAAAAGTACAGATTAAAACTTATACAATATCAAGATGTTCAAGGTGTTTCTTTTAAAATTTAACGTTCTTTTTATGATAAAAAAAAAAAAATTATATAGTTTATTTAAACAAAAATTGAACAGTGCCTTGACAAGAGTTTTAGTTAAGACTGTGCCGTCTGAAGAAAGAAAATATAAATTGGAAGCCGAACTGGACCGAATCTAAAGACAGCACATGTATTCGACAAAATGTTTATTGCAAAAATTTGCTAACTGACACTTGCTTACCTTAGCTGACGAAAACAAGATATCTGAAATATTCTTTCACAGGCAAAGACAAAAAAATACAATAGAAATGATGTAATTAACAATAAGTTTATTAACAAAATTATACGCCCTTAGTTAAAACAAAATTATGTATAAAATTTATACGCCCTTAATTATGAATTTATTACAATTTATGAAAAACCCTCCCTTACAAACAAACAAAATAAAGAAAACCCTCCCTTTTTTAAATGAACTAAATAAGATAGCATAAGTACATGGTTAACATCAGAAAATATGGTAACACAAAGTTACTTATGTACACAAATTTAAGAAATAAACACCAAGTGTCTTAAAGTACTTAGTTATTTAATTTTAGTTATACTGTATACATATTTGTTTAAATAGTTGGCCAACGTTTATTTTATAGATATGCGCATTTTGTATAATAAAAAATAATAATTTCTGAAGTAATAAATTAAAATAAAGCGAATTTTGATTTATTATATCTTTTAATATTTGTGTCGATACTAAAGAAAATGAGTTTTGAAGATTAGACCCTTGAGGTCGGAAAATCGAAAAATTAGTACCTTGCTCCTCCCTATAAATAAAATGTATGTAACTTATGATTAACCTAATTTAAATTAACACATTTTGAACAATATGAGCCTATTATACTGTATATACAGTGTGATTGAAAAGTCCCGGAACGGTGTAACATTTTGTTTACCATTATAGATAAAGTAATGAGACTTGGTATATCAATAATTGCCATAAATGTCTACTCTTTTAAGGTATTATCACTTTTTTATCCTTTAAGGGGGACGGCCCACGAGGAGTCAGACAAAATTCTTAAATA